>CM019754.1:34238893-34438893 GCA_009761765.1 Phenacoccus solenopsis | reverse complement strand
ATGACAAACAAATGTTAGTTGTTTTCCTGAGAACTAAACAATATTATTCAGGAAGGTAGAATGAAATTACCTAGATTTTATCATATTCCAACCTTATGATTGGTTGTTACACGCGTGACGTATGACAAATCAGAAAGCAGACCAGTTACTGTAAAGAGGATTCCGCCTAGTCCGTCGTTTCATGTCTAATTATGTGTGTTGCTATTGCTATGTCTATGATATGGTGATCCAGACCCTTTATTCAACTTGACTTCTTTTTATGAAAAACAGCAAGCACCTCAATATTCATCCTTCATATTTTCGAAAAATGCAATTTCTTTCTCGACATATTTTGTTATACTATGAATAAATAGTTCATGTGTATTCATAACTCATTTTGTTCGTATCGAGAAGTACTACACACTGATGGAATTTGATAATTTATATGAATTACTCTATATAACTATAAACGAAAAGCGTGTAGTAAATGCGGAGTATTTATTCATTCGTTATTTCTTGATCAGGATATTTTCACATCCGAACATCTTACCGGTAATCGGTTGTTGTAATACACCGCCAAACTTAATCGTCATTAATCAATATATGCCATGGGGCTCCCTGTACACCTTTTACACGAAGGACTGGAGTCGTCGTAGATGCAGCCCATACATTACGCTTTGCCGTAGATATCGCTCGAGGCATGGCTTATCTACACAGCTTAGAAAGAATCGTTCCCCAATATCAACTGAACAGTAGACATATCATGGTTGGTATTACGCTAAAAATCACTTCAAATATGCCTCGTACGAATTGAACGTTAAATTTGCATTTCCACAGATCGACGAAGACTTAACCGCGAGAATAAACATGGCTGACGCGAAATTCTCATTCCAAGAAAAAGGTCGTATTTACTATCCCGCGTGGATGTCGCCGGAAGGTAATAAAAACGTACATTAAGTCGTAAAAATCCTTCCTCTACATTGTATTGAAAAAATCCATTTTATTCTTCACCTTGGCAGCATTGCAAAAAAAGCATCCGATCGTAATCTCGAATCCTGCGATATGTGGAGTTTCGCTATCTTACTGTGGGAGTTGTCTACTCGCGAATACCCTTTCCGATTTCTCTGCGATGGAAATCGGCTTAAAAGTAAATTTTTCATGATTACACGCCTTTTGTATTTTACATCCACCTATGCTAATCCGTGTTTTTGTTGTTTAGGTTGTCACCGAAGGTTTACGCGTGGTTATACCGAATAGTGTTATAGGCCATTAAATTTTAAAATATGTATGAACGAAGAGCCAGGAAAACGACCTACATTTGAAATGGTTCTACCGATATTGGAAAAAATGAAACGGTAGATGCGTAAAGTGTAGGAGCATCAAAAAGACAACTAACCTACTCACATGATAGATCTTCTGGACGATATTTCCAGTATTATGTTTAACAATCATGTTTTCTTTCAATGAAGATTCGTTACCCTAAAATTAATTTACATTTTTTGTAACCAATGTTTTAAAAAGAATTATATTGATAGGTTTTTGATAACTCTTATATTTTATTGAATAAACAGTTTTTTTCCATTTTAATTATTTTTTTCTTTTCATTATCGCAGTTGAGTGTTATATCTAATATGAGGTACTGTCTGTCCAATATAGCTTGAGACTTTTTGACAGCGCAAAGTTAGGCAAAAAGCGCGACAATTTTCACGACTTCATTACCACCCAAAATGTGTTCAAATTGAAAATGCTGATCGAATCGTCGAAATAGTAAAGCACAAAAAAATTCTGTGAATATGTTTCCTCATGACCGACTCGAATAACAGGCCGAACAACACAAGTTGGCAACACCGATATCAGCTGATGTATGGTAGGCCCACGTGCATCCATGAAAGACTCTTTCTTATGGAAACACAATTAATACAAATGTAAACATACGCACATGGGCCCACCACCTTTGTGTTTATTACGATGTTGCCAATAGCTCACTTGTTCGGCCTGTTATTCGAGTCGGTCATGGTTTCCCTTCGACCTATATATGGACTGCTAATTCAAATGGTAGAAATTGAATCCAACAACAACAGTAGTTAGATGCGCTGACGCATGCGTAGTTTCAGTTTTCTTATCAACTTATACAGTTATGATTCACTGAAATAATTAATATACTTTTTTAACGTAATTTTAATTATTGAGTAGTATTAATGAAATTAAATCAGTAGTTGATGTTGATTTAACATTCTTATCATTGAAAATTGTCATTTTCATTCCTGAAATATCACTACGCATGCGCGAGCTCATCTATGATGTTGTATTGTTTGCTTCACTTTTGTGTTCGTTTCTGTGCGAACATTAGCAGTCCATAGTATAATGGTCGAAGTGGTTTCCTGCTAACTTCGATGAGCTAATAGGTAATAACATATTTACCTACTTTGTAATACAATCCACATTTTGAGTAACCATGTATGAATTGTTGCCTAACTTTGCGCTGTCAAAAACTCTCAAGCTATATTGGACAGACAGTAAGTGTTATAACCAAAATTGCAACGAGTGATTATTTTTCAATGCAAATGACCGGATTAAAGAATAATCACCGTTAGCTTTCACAGTTAACTTTCACCGTTAGGCCAAACTACCGTTGTTTTCTAAATTTCACCTATTCGACTTAAAATAATTCCTGCTGACCAAGCGGAATTTACTTTTGGTTGGAAGCCGTGAATGGCCTCACCAACCGAAGAGAATTCACTTCTTGTTTCATCAGCTTAGAGCGAAGGTTTAACGTACTATAAATGATAAGTATTTATATACATTATCCGGTCGAAATTATACTAATTTGTTCACTCGAATTTTATTGTGAAATAAAGGTTTCCGTTAACCTATTCGATCTGTTATTTTATTTTCGTCAATAAAAAGATAAGCTCGCGACTCGCATTGACGAGTAACAAAAGCGGTTGATTCAAGAAGTAACAGTAAGTAAGCAAATCTAATTGGTATGTAGATTTTTTGCTTGATCTGATGATGCTACTGGTGTATCTACCAAAAGTCATGAATTAATGAACATTGAAAAAATTGCGTAGTTTTCTTTTTGTGCAAGTTTGAAAAACAAAAGATGAATGATGGATATAAAAACTTTTTTTTGAACTGTGTTGCGTACACTGTACAGCTACATGTCTAGTACCGCTTTTGTTGTCTCCGGGTAATGGAAAAAGTCCTACTTTGCGGATGAATCCGAAGAGATTGAATATACTGGTTTCGTTGTCCCGACGGTGTTCAGACAGGGTGCTCAAAAACGAAGAAGAGACGACGATGGATGATATTCCTAGAGTAGGTGGCAGACTGAGAGCTGAGCATCATAGAAGACGCAGGTGGGTGGTGGTTCACGAGACAGGAGATAAGAATGAGTCAGGTGAGAGTGAGCAATTCTCAGTCTACATAGAAGAAACTCTTCTCTATTCTTTTGTATCGTCAAAAATAGAACGAGTACTATTCAAAAAGTTTTAAGTATAGAAGTGCAAAAGCGTAACTTGACACACTAAATGAAAATTCGTTATCTCTTGATGATGAATGTTTAATTAGGTACATTTACTTGATTCTTTTCATCCCCAGAATTTGCTATTTGCCATTACTATTATTAAAAAACTGAAAACCTAACCTAACCTAAACTGAAAAAATTGATCCCAATTCCTCCCTCCAATATCTGCTGTAACATTTCACAGTTTTCCAAACTTGAGTCCTATTATAAAAAATAAATCAATTATATGACTAAAATAATATTCGCATTATACATTTCGTTGTACTCATTTTCAGTAGGCAAGTTCCTTTCAAGCTGTACTCAGGTTTCGATAATTCCCCATTTTTGATCCATTTTGAACCCAATTCGCAAGGTCATATTCTGGTCATCAACTGGCCCTGCATAGAAAGTTTGACCTTTCTAGGTCAATTGGGTGAGGAGATATAGAAGATTCTTGAAATTTCATGCAGCAATTTCCTCTCTCAAAAGTTGTTCCTCGCTGTAACTCCCCTTCAAATTCACTTGGATAGCTAAAATCAGAATTGGTTAGTCACTTGGACTCATTTTATCATATGACATACAATGAATTATTTTTGACCCCTCGTGTACCCCCACCACATTTAGAAGTCGAAGACCCCCTCCTTCTCCCCTCCCCCAACATCATGTATGAAGGTGAATTTGGCATATAGTATACTTCTTATTTCCAATAATCATAGGAATTCATATTAATTCCATTTTTATTAATTTGAGGCTTCTCAAGCTCTACTCAAATTTTTAATATCCGCCATTTTGGATCCATTTTACCCCGAATTGAATGCGTCGTATTTTGATCTCACACTAACTGCACACACAAAGTTTGACTTTTCTAGCTTAATTTTGTGAGAAGATAGAGAAGATTCGAGAAATTTCATGACTCAGAACTTCCTCAAAAAGCTGTTTTTTTGCTCGAACTTCCTTCCAAATGCACTTATGCAGTTGAAATTTGTGTATGTTGGTGTCCTTGAATCATGATCTAATATAAGATTAAAAAAGAAAATTTTGTGCCATTTTCCCTCTCTCCAGCTCTCCTCAAAATTTGAGTGATCCGCCATTTTGAGGTGTTTCGTAAAAACGAAAAAGTACATTTTTTGCTTTCTTAAGAACAGTCTTTCAACAAAGTTTGAGCAAATTTCATAAATACCCTGTGGCGCTGCGCGTGAGCGAAAAAATTAAATACAAAAAGCTTAAACGTTCGCCAGATTATTACAAATGGTATGGGACGTAAAGATGTGAAGGCCGCACCCTCCCCAAACCTCAACTCAAATGAAGCAGGCTGTAATAACTGTTTTTTTACGTTATGAACTCAGCTAAAAATCAAAATTTGATACTCAGTGTCATGTGGGATTAGTGTGCAAAAAAATACATGTCCTACTTGAGCAGATGAGCACGCGCAACTCCATGGTGCCTCCGGAATGTTGAATGCATTTCTTTGCTGATCAACAAAGAATGTCATCAGTATGTCGGTAGATGCCGAATCAAAAGCACCGTAGTAAGTATAGCTCGCCCGCGAAGCACTCGTACTTTTAAAATAATATACCGGGTGACTACTTGATTCCAGCACCCAACGCGAAAAAATTAACTAAAAGGTAAATAATTAACATAATTTAAATACATATCGTATTTTTGACAAGGAAAATATAAATTAAAATTTTGCATTTCATTGGCATAAGTTTTTAAGCATTAAATAAATTTTATTTATCCCATTTATTCTTGCTAATATCATTGAAATATATAATTTATTTCTACGAGGGAAAATTTTTGCGCTTGGGGTGTTCGAATCAAGTAGTCACCCAGTATATGTTAAAGAATCGCTGTTAGAATTAACGCACTGTTTATACGAATCGTTTTAAACGTAATGCGAGTATTCGAATGTAACAAATAAAACTAACACAAAATAAAATAATGTTTTCGTTGTGATTCTTAAACCAATTTTTGGAAACCTTGTTCGAAATCAGTTATAAGAAAGAAAACAACTATAAAAGTCAAGCGATAAGAAACTGACGAAGACTATACCACCGGTCAGGAAACATCTAACGTAATGTTCCTGACATTATAGTGAATTCTTATGTCGATTCAATATTAAAAAAAAAAAAAAAAAAAATATGACGATATAAAATCTTTAAAATGTAGATAATATGTGTGCGAGAGTATATTTAGTAACAATTGCTTTTGAAAATCTTTTTATTTGTTTAAGAAGCCTTTTATGGCTCATAATTATTGTATACATAAAGCTTTTAGAAATAAAGTAATAAAACACTCTTGTTTGCTCGACAACCTTTTCAACAAAAATTTTTTCAACAATGCAGTCTCTAGGAAAAAAAATAAATTGTTTCAACGCAAACGTTATAACATGAAAAAAGAAAAGTAATTTATTTTAATTCAAACAAAAAATACGATCCACACAAATAGAATTTTTCCAATGTTGGAGCTTTTTTCTATTGCTTGAAAATAGGAAAACGGTAAATATGGTTTTATAACAAAGAAAAAATTATTCACATAGTTTCCATCCTGCTGCTACAATACTTCCCATTTAATCGTTAAGCAGCTGTTGTGTACTCTATGGTTTCAGCTGTTTATTAATATTTTTTACGATTTCACGTCGATTTTAATCATGATGTGGCCTTGTATCGTGTTCAACTCGAAGCATTTATTGTAAGAAATGCCTTCGTTGTCTGGTTTCGATGATGTTGATTCTTTCGCGTCTGATGACCTTTTTTCTTCTTTTTATCTCGTTCCTCGTTCCGGAGTCTGTTGAAATAATACAATTTTATAGAATAATTAAAGTAATTAAAATTCGCGTAATATTCGCACCGTTCGTAAACGATAGCAATTTGTCCCCATTTCGTGTGTAAAAAAAATTTATTCAACCAAAATACGAAGGAAGCAGGCAGCGGTGAGCACGCGTTCCGATAAAGGATATATTTTGTTTAGTTATCACATCACGTGTCAAAATTACGGCGGTGTTCGTTAAAGCAGGGTTATATTCAATGTAACGAAAGTTCCTATATTTATTTTTAGGCTGTATGAAATTATCGCTTGAATTTAGTCGCTGGAATTTCATCGATATTGTATTAATAATAAGCGTTCCGCCATCTATTCGTTATGGAAATTAATTTTATCGCGCCAAACCTCGTGTATACTGATTAAAATCGTAATTTATGTATTCTAGAACCTGCGTTGGCATCGATTACTTCACGCCTTCGCCATTTCCGTGAAGTGTTGAATTTAAAATTTATAAACATCAAACGACTTCACCATATCACCCCGTTAGGAATTAAGAAATTACATTCTCCGAATATCGCCAACGATTCACTTCACAACCACGATAAAACCACCCCGATCTGTGTGTTATTTAGTAACTTATCACCGAAAGCGCGACATCGTAGCATGTACAAAAATGAGATATCCCTCGGAGGTAAAATAACCGTAAATTATAACCGTTTAAGGTCTTATCGGAGGATTTTTCATTTCCTTACCACGTTTTCGTTCCAAATCACAAATCAAAATACTTTCTTCGGCGACCGTACTCCATAAGTAATCGTTTCTGTTCGCCATGTAATCTTCGTCGTCTTCGTTAATGATAGTTTCGCCGTCGTGGTCATCGACCAGTGGCAATATATCGAAATTCTGACGACCTTTGGTTTTCGTTCGGTCGTCTTCGTTGGTGAATTGGACGCGGCGTAGTTTGATATTGTCGTTGACTGTGGTGTTTTGCGTTACTGAACATTCGTTTGATAATTGACAAAATTCGCGAGTCGGATGACTGCTGGCGGTGGTCAATAGGTAACTGGTACCGGTTGTTTGTTGTTGGCTGCAGCGTACCGATAGTGGCGCTGATTGGTCGCGGCGACGCATCTGTGGATGTAACAAGATTTGAAAGTTAAATGACTCATTGTGATCTCGTTGTTGGGAATGTATACATACTGGCGTGATTTAACCTTTATATTTTTCAGTGCCGGTTTTGAGATTGCTGCTTGGGGGAGGGTCAGTTCTATGAAGTCAAGTGGAAAAATGTTAAATTGTTTAAAATTACCAAAAAGTGGATATGTACCAAAAAAAGTGTTAAAGTTATTTTTACATTTTTAATTGAAAAACCCCCTGAAAAAAAGCTCTTGAGAGTTAGACACCCAAATTCCCCACTCCTAAAGCTGGCTATGTATTTTTTTAATTTCAAATTCACAATTTCTAAATATTACCATTCATTTTTATTAAAAAAAAAGAAGAAAAAAATAGAATTTAAGAATGAAAAATTTTCTTAATAATGGTATAAAAATGAGTTTATTAAAGGAAAGAAAAACAATTTTGTAATGCATTTGCTTTATTTTGTTAAACTGGAAAAAAAAATTAAGCGGCCATGCCACATTACTGGAGCTGAGTTTTTGATTGAATCTACTTCGACGCCAATTTAACTTCTCATAAGTCTATTAAAAAATTTTAGTCAATTATTCAAAAATTTTCCACTGTTCTTTTATCTCCACCATATTTTCATAACAATCATTGCTGTCTCCTTCTCCCTCCAAAATCACGAGTGAAGGTGGAATTGGCATACAGTATACTTATCAGTTTTGATCTCAAGTATCTAATCATATGAGTCCACATTTATTAAATCTGAGCCATTTGAGAATACTTGAGCCTTCCTCAAATTTTGGCCATTGACTATTATCAACCCATTTTGGCCCAACATATTGATGGGATGTAGGAAGAGAAGGAGGGATGGGGAATGACCTCAAAATGTGACTAGAGTATAAGAGAGTTCGAAGTGTTTTTACTGCAATATCATACGTGTGATAAAATGAGAGCAAAAAACCGGTTTTCGGAAGGGACAAGGGAAATCACTAGGGATATTGTAAATTAATAGATCAAAAATTTTAAATATGATTGATTTTTATTAAAATAATGTTAAGTTCTGGAGAAATTAATTTCAGTTTAAATTTATCTTGATATTTTGATTGTTTTCTTAGCCACGTTTGGTTTTGTCTTTTTTTTTACCTGAGTTTTTAACTTAATAATACTAGCTATCATAGTCTAGCTGATTTGGGAGGGGGGGGTAGGGGATAAAGGGGTCTTCAAATCTTCGTGTTTCAGACCATTTGTAATCATCTGGCAAATGTCCAACTATTGGTAAATATATATATATATATATGTACATTTTTTCCCCAT
Source organism: Phenacoccus solenopsis (assembly GCA_009761765.1). Lineage (NCBI taxonomy): Eukaryota > Metazoa > Arthropoda > Insecta > Hemiptera > Pseudococcidae > Phenacoccus > Phenacoccus solenopsis. Next base: position 34,430,210 of record CM019754.1, on the reverse strand, counting down.
GCGTAGCACCAGCGGGTATTTATGAAATTCGCTCAAAACTTGATGAGAAACTCTTCTTAGAAATGCGACAAAAGTTCCTTTTTTGTTTTTTCGATACACCTCAAGATGACGGATTACTCAAATTTTGAGGAGAGCTGGAAAGGGGGCAAGTGGCTCAAAATTTTCATTTTTGATCTCACATAAAAGAGTGAGTCACGGACACCCACATATCCAAATTTCAGTTTCTTAGGTGCATTTGGAAAGGAGATGGAGCAAAAAACAGCTTTTTGAGGAAGTTTTGAGTCATGAAATTTCTTGAATCTTCCATATCTCCTTACCAAATCAACCTAGAAAAGTCAAACCTTGTGTGTGGGGTTAGTTGGTGACCAGAATATGACCTTTTGAATTTGGATCAAAATGATTCTAAAATGGCAGATTATCAAAATTTGAGTAGAGCTTGAGGAGCCTCAAATTGGTAAAAATGTAATTAATATGAATAATTATGCTAAATCCCCAATTCATCATTTGTTTATTAAAAACACAATTTAAAGATTAATTTAAATTTTAGATATATTCTGCTCAATGATTTATAATTAATAAATAGCTGCAATTTATTTGTACTAAGGTAGCATAATAGTTTGTATTTTAATAGGATAATTTAACTAATTTGAGGTTATTGATTACGACGCTGATAGTATTATTTTTTCTATTTCCCTCTTCTTCATGGGTTTATAGTCATTTTCAACGAAATTTCATTTTGGAGGAATGGGGGGATGATAGCTAACAAATAATACTTTATTGTAAGTTAGCGATCTCTCGGCCAAAGCATCTTTGAGTAGATGATGACGACTTTTTTCTTGACTTTTTTGGATTTCGAAAAACCTATAACCTATGGGTTTGTTTGTTTTTTCACCAGAAAACTTTTTGCTTGATTTTACCACGTAAAAAGTGTAAAATGAAGTTTTCAAATCCAAGAAATTAATTTTCGTGGCCATTTTTCTCCGAAGATTCGTATTTTCTGAGATAGACACGAATGTAATTTTCCTTAAGAAATTGCTTCTTCGGAAATTACGAAAGGTAAAAAATGGTGAAATCTGATGACATACTTATTTTCATTTCAGCTATCTCATTTTCGTAAAATCGATTCAAACCATGAAATGAAAGCGTCAGTAGAAATAAATTATATATTCTTTCTCACTTTATTGAAAATAATTTTTCGTTATATGGAGGAGTGTGCAGTGCGCACTGTGCAACTTTGCTAACATATTTTCGAACATTTCAAATCAGCGAGGTTCCAATTCGGAATCGCTGATTTCGAATTTAACTCTCGTTTTCGCTTTCCTCGTTCCCTTCCTTCAAAATATTAGTTCTACATATGACCTTGAAACGACGTCACAAAAATGTCAGCCCTTTAAGCATGGACGTACCGAGGACATTCTTCAGGGGGGGGGGGAGAAAACCAAAAATTGCCAATAGCTGTAATAATACTGCGCAAGTGGTCAAGTTTACCAACTTTACGCTAAAACTCCAAATTTACCAACTTTCCAAAAGCTAAGGGGGAAGCTCCCCCCCTTTCGGTACGTCCCTGCCTTTAAGGTGGCTGGAGATGGGGCAAATAGCTTAGAATTTTCATTATTGATCTCATATGAAAGAGTGAATCACGGATACCAAGTATCCAAATTTCAGCTTTCCAAGTGCTTTTGGAGAGGAGTTGGAGCAAAAAACAGCTTTTTGAGGAAGTTTCGAGTTATAGAATTTCTCGAATCTTCTACATCTTCTCATAAAAGGAAGCAAGAAAAGTCAAACTTTGTGTGAGATGTTAGTATGAGACCAGAATATGATGCATTTAATTTGGGTAAAAATGAATTCAAAATGGCCAATTATCAAAATTTGAGTAGAATTTGAGGATCCTCAAATTAATAAAAATGTAATTATTATGAACTCATATGATTATTAGGGATAAGAAATATACAATATCTTCAATTCGGGATACAAGTAAACGTGGCGCGTTTGTGTCGATGTAGGTAAAATGTTGGACGATTGATAATGAAAACATATGATACATACATTGTCTCTTATTGGAGATGTTAATATCGTGAAAACGGTTGGGGTTTTAGAAAAAAATTAATATAATCGAACTTATAGAACATTGAATTGCCTATTAAATAGTGCAAAAAGTTTTCATTTACGTTGTATTTGTAAGGAGCAAATGTCAAAATAAGGATCACTATACATTAATATAATAGGAAATTTATACATTTCGACAGACTTTCTTTCATTAAAAAAGTATAGATTCATATGATTATTGCTTGTTAAGAAATAAGTAAGTACATTTATTCTAAACGTCTTAAGTTTAATACTGCATGTGGCTTGTAGGTTTGAAAGGATCATCAACGTTATTTGCAAACCTGAACAAGCCTAAATTAAAAACTCAGCTCCAGTAAGGCGATATGGCTGCTTACATTTTTTATTTTTTTTTTATATCAACAATTTCTTAATTTGAAAAGCGAAAACATTACATTCTTTTCTGATTTTATCTGCATATTTGTGTAGATTTTACTATTTTTCATACTTGCGGGAGAAAAGCGCTACTTTATCTCCCGCTCGCGTAATCACTCGGGTCTTAAACGAGCGCTTTTCTCCCGCATTTAGGAAAAATTCCGTTCCCTATTCGGTAGAAAAATTGATTCTAGACTCGCGTGACTTATCACCCTCGCTTTGCTCTGGTGACAAACCTCACACTCGTCAAGAATCACTTTTACCTCATACTATTCCGTTTGTATATGTTAGCTTTTACTTCACTATCTTCAAAAACTAGCTTTTAGTAAACTAGATCATGTGAATGACCCTCAAGCAGGGCTGTAATGACGGATCGTGTTTCGTTCCATTCCCGCTGTGGTATCCGTTCTTGAGTCACTCTGTTATGTTTTCGTTACACTGCATAACAACTTTGGATGTTCTGTTACGTTCTGTTCCGTTTTTTAGTTCGAGGTAATATAAGTTATGAGTTGATGTTTCATTTTTTTTTGTTTTTTTTTTCTATTGATGATAGTAATAGTAAAAAATTTAAAATTAAAAAAAAAACAAATTAAAAATCAAACAAAGACATTTAATTAAATAATGACTCAAAGTTGCAAATAACACAAAATGACTCACATTGTATGAATCAATGACAATGCGCTGAGCAGTTTTGCCAGTTTTTTTTTTTTTTTTTTTTTTTTTTTGAAGACTGACTGACAATTTGACAATACTGATTGAGTTATCGGTTCAAGTTAGGTTACAAATTTGAAAATATTTGAGTCATCTCAAGTTGAAGTTAGTTAGAGCCTTTCAAGTACTCAATCAGTTTAGGTTGCAGTTAGGGTAAAAATAGTCCGTTGGCGGTTAATAGTTAACGGTTAGCGATCGAGTTACCATCCCCTGCTTTTCACAAATTCACAATTCTACTACGATACTATAGGTATTGAAGTTAATTTGAAATAATCAAATTTCAATTTCACATCAAAAAATGCGCATGGCACTGGACTTGCAGGGTAGGAACAATTTTGCCGGCATTCAAATTTCAAAATATGAAAATAATGTAAAATAACCGAACACTAACAAAATTGATACACGTTATGTTCGGTTACATTCGGTTCTCGAAAATTTTATTCCGTTACGTTAAGTTCCGTTCCGTTACTGAAATGAAGAAATTACCCGTTACGTTCCGTTACCGTTATTACAGCCCTGGCTTCAAGATTGGGACATTTTTCTAATATGGTGAGTACGTACATAGGTAAGTCCTCAAATCTCATCTTTAATTTATAAAATAAGTAGGACATACCTTCAACAAAAATAGTATTGTTACACTATGAGAAAAGATCCTTGTCGAACATTGTAGTTGATAATAAAATGCCTCTATCACAGCAGCTGCACATGGCACGTAAATCGAGAAAAAAAAATACTGTCCTTCTCATCAAAGTAAAAAGTTTCAAAGTTTCGTCATAAAAACAAAATCCACCAAAATTTGCTTTACCCTCTATTCGATAAATTTGTTACTTCCTATACTTTTTTACCGACGAACCGGAGAAAAATATAAAAAAATTTAATTTAACCAAAAAGCTCTCAAACGAATACGAAATGGCAAAAACTTAATATATACCGTTCGCAAAAGATCGTAATAAGCTGCGGTACCTCTACCAGCTTTGTATTCTTGATATTGCGATACAACGCACAGCAAAGAGTACGCCTGAAATAAAATCTCAAATTATACTCTACCCAGAGGTTAAAAAGTTTTCATGTAATTTTTAAAATACACTCACATTGAGCACGAAGATAAATAACTCGACCGTGAAGAAAATCGCTGTAAGCGGGCTAAAACTGGGCTGCAAAATAAACACAATTTTATCGTCATCGTAGTATAAAAATCACCGCTACCAATTCATCAGATGGCACACTTACGTCATCCAGTGTTAACCAATAAACTGAGTGGGAAATGTCGACGAACGAAGATATCGAAATAATCGCCATCCAGGGTAACAAAAGGAATCGAATTTCCTGTTCGAAAGCGTTTTCAAATTAAATTATATCGCCAAGCTGCAGCGTTTTAACGACTGCGGTACCTTTGACCGAATTAAACGTCGCTTTTTCCGCAAATAAGTTTAATTTTTAGTACCGCTATTCGTACAAACGCGTCGCTATTTTAATATCACCTCCGGGCTAATTAAAAATATACTGAAAAAAGTGATTATAAAATTGTCGTCTCGTGAATCCGAGCATCCGTTTAGAACGCTTCGTACGAGTCACGTTTAACGCAGATTACTCTAAGGTTATATTGCATACAACGGTAAACATATAAGAAAGCTGATGTGAAAAGCGAAGTCATCTGCTAAATGTATACGCAAAATTTGCTCCTTTGAAGCTACTATTTCATAAGTAAAGTAATTTTACGCTCGAATACTCACCAGGTATAAACCAACCATTAGTAATAATGAACAAACTACTCCCAATGTCGATAAGAATAGCACTATCAGATAGTAAATCATGGTTACTGTAATCAAAACAGATGGAATAAAAAATTATTCAACGCCATCGCACAAAGTAATGGGATTGTGGTTTCTTTCAACGCTTTGAAGCTGCGTCAAAAGTATCTTCGGATGAATAAATTATATTATTTTGGAAGCGCATCTCATTTTTCCACCTCAAAAGAGCACCTTGAACATTTCATTCTCTTGAACAACGTAAGCGGATTAAATTTGCTATCGGAGCTGAATTACACAACTTTTGATGTATTATTATTTTTAATTAGATAGGTGCTCGAGAGATTATATTTTTTTTAATGTGAATAATATTATTATTCTTATTGCATTGTCATTAATAATTGTTAAATGAAATTGATTCATACATAACGTACAATATAGTATCGAATAAATGAAAAAATGAATTAAAAAAATTATTCAATGTTAAAACAAGAATATTTAATTATTATTGTTGTATTTTTAAACAACAAATTTTCATACTTTATATTGTTTTTTAGCGGTCACATTTTCTATTTTTTTACTTGTTAAAAAGCAAACGCATTTACGTGCTGGTGGAACGAATTATCTTGGGATGAAATGCCCATCCTACTAGAAGGTCACTTATGTAACTACATTTTACTTTCAGAGTTCATATTTTTAGTTCCCAAAAGACTGAAAAATAATTACCTAAATCGTCCATTTGAACGATGAATTATCGAAAGGTATTTTTTTAGTTGAGCTCTGAAATTAAAAACGACAGCTATTACAGCCTAACTGATTTGGAAATGGATGGTCGGGGGAGGGTGGGGTTTTCAAATCTTTGCGTTTCAGACCAAAATGTCTAACTTTTAGTATATACGCGCGTCCAAGTGATTCAGGTACAATCAACACAAAAATCTCATTAATCTTAATTTGTTGATAACAAAATAAGAGTGAAACTACAAATTTCTAAAGCAGAAATTATTTTAAAAATTACTTTATTGAATTTCAAGGCTGATAAATTCATTTCAACTGCGTTACAATTTCTTTGCATTTGAAAAAATCAATTTCAAATAATTGGAAAAGAGATTTTTTTCGCTCATTGTACCCGAATCACTTGGACGCACGGTATATGTTTTCTGCCACGTATAGCGCTGGTAGGTATTCATGAAATTTATTCAAACTTTAGGTGAGAAACTCTTTTAAAAATGCAAAACAGATACTTTTCTGTTTTTTCGAAACGCTTCAAAATGGCAAATCACTCAAATTTTGAGTAGGTGTGGAGGAGGCGCAAATAGCTCAAAATTTTTGTTTTTGATCTCATATGAAAGAGTGAATCACGGACACCAACATATCCAAATTTTAACTTCTTAGTTGCATTTGGAAAGGAATTAGAGCAAAAAACAGCTTTTTGAGGAAGTTTTGAGTCATGGAATTTGGGAATCTTCCATATATCATCACCGAATCAATCTACAAACATCAAACTTAGTATGTGGGGTTAGTTGGTGATCAGAATATGAACTCTTGAATTTGGATCAAAATGGATCCAGAATGGTGGATCATCAAAACTTGAGTAGAGCTTGAGGGGACTCAAATCGATAAAAATGTAATTAATATGAATTAATATGATTATTTGGGAAAAATTTATACTAAATCCCAAATTCAGCTCCATACATATAGTTGTAGGGGAAGAGGTGGGGCTATCGACCTGAAAATGCGGTAAGGGTACACAAGAAGTCAAACATTTTTTATGGTGGTGTCATATGATAAAATGAGCCCAAGTGACGAACCTACATTAATTTTAGCTTCCAAGTGAATTTGAAGGGAAATCAGAGCAAAAATCGGTTTTTGGAGGGGAAATTATTGCAGGAGATTTCATGAATCTTCCTTATCTCCTCACTAAATCGACTTAAAAAGGTTAAACTTTCTATGCAGGCTCAGTTGATGACCCGAAATGACCTTTTGAATATGGTTGAAAATGGATCCAAAATGGTGGTTCATCAAAACTTGAGTGGAGCTTGAAGAGACTTAAATTGGTAAAAATTAATGTTGCATGATAACCGGTATAACCGATTATGCGTAAACGAGTACTCGTTTCGAAAACGATCGACGATGAACGGTTATATAACCGATTATGGTAACTATTCATAAATATCTGATAATAATATCAAGTACTAGATAAAATCTGTTAGGAGCGCTAGTTGAAGATTGTCTTTTCTACCATTTTTCTTAAGCGTTGCTTAAATAGGCAAATGCGAAAAGTTGATTTTAAAATAAAAGAAATGAAAAAATTGGAAGAATGAATGCAAAGCGTCCTCAAAGAAAGTTTTTCAAACAACATATTTTAATTTCAAATCATTTCACTGCGTTTTTTTGAGAATAACATAGTTCACCCAAGTAACCAACTATAGATAAGCTCATAATCGGTTGTATAACCAATAACCGATTATTGACCGATTACGATGATCGGTTATCGTGCAACACTAGTAAAAATGTAATTAATATGAACTCATATGATTATTGGTGATAAGAAGCATACTATATCCCAAATTCACCTTCACACACAATGTTGGAGGGGAGGAGTAGGGGTTATCGACCTGAAAATTTGGTGGGAGTACATCAGGGATCGAAAAATTTTTATTGTGGTGTCATATGATACAATAAGCCGAAGTGACTAACTTATTCTAATTTCAGCTACCCAAGTGGATTGGGAGGGAGTTGGAGCTGAAAACTATTTTTGAAGGGGAATTACTGCAGGAAATTTCACGAATTTTCCATATCCCTTCATCAAATCGACCTAAAAAAGTCAGTTCATGACCAGAATATGACCTCTTGAATTTTGGTCGAAATGCATCCAAAATAACAGGTCGTAAAAATTTGAGGATGATTTGAGGAATCTCAAGTACCTAGATAATACGAGACATTTGTGTTCATATACTTATTGCATGGCAAGAAATAATACATTTTTGTTCTAAATTTAACTTCTCAAGTGTTTTATGAAAGAGATCGGATAGGGGTTTTCAGAAAAAAATGAAAAATCCAGCCAGCAGCATTTTCACCACGCTTAATAGGCCAAAGCATTGAGCTGTTTTAGAGACCTATGCATTCCTGAAATTTCAACCATACCAGACTCAAAACATTATACTTCTACCTCACAATAGCTTCAATTTCTTGCGTAAAATTCGTCCAAAACTCATCTCATTCGATCGTACAGACGAAAATCAAAGCAACAAATTTCCTCGGGTCGTTGAAATATCCACCGAGACGAGCATCACAAGTTGGAAATAAATGCGCTATCATTTAAACGAGAACGTTGTAAGCTACCAAATCGTTATTTCCCAAAACACTTTACATAATAAATTCGAAGCTATCGAAAAGGCCATAAATCAGCGACTCCGGCGACAAATGGACAAGCCCGGTAAAGTTCAAACTTGAAAATGCAAAACTATACGCATAAACACTCGTCTGAGTACATCACTGCTTCACTATGAGGGGAAAAAATCCTCGAAGCTCGTATAATTAAGAATGTACCCCTAGAACGAGCTATTACATGTATTTGGGCGGCGAAAAGTTGTAAAATGGGGTTCGAGTAATATATGGTATAAATACACGATACACCTAACGTAATGGGAAAAAAGTTCTGCCGGTTTAAATGACGTAAAGCGCCGAAAAAGCTTCGCGTATGGGAAGATTAATTGAAATAACTACAACCGATAAAGTACATATGAAAAGCACTACCTCTAAATGGCAAACGAGTGTACCAATTTATCGCCATACTTTTACTTTCCGTTTTATTGTGCACATATAATCGAACCATTGATAAAAATAGTTCCTATAGTAATAACACGTGCGCTCCTTCTTTTCGAATAATAATTCTATAAAAAAGTTTCTTATGGGAAATAAAATCAATTAACGAAGAAATCGATAATGCGAATAATTTGCTCGCTAAGAAAAAATTTATTCGATAATTTGTTACACTTCTATTATATTGGTTGACCAGGCTGTCGTAATTTGTCATCGTGACTTTAGTATGGCGAAAAAACCGATCTATTTAAGAATAAAAACCACTTCCGCGAAAATCACCCAAGTTTCGTACCAGGCCATGTTTGCGAATAGAAGTTTATACATGGTCTCACAAAGACTGTAACGTACACAGATGGTATTATAATATTGTTAGTGTTGTTCGCCTTCATCAATCAAATAGACGTACAACCCTTGTAATATGTAAGAGGTTTCGGTCTAATAAAAATATTTTCCTGCAATTTATGAGCCGACATTTTTCAAAAATTTCGCGCATTATTTTCGCAGATTTTTCATCCGACCGAAGATTTTGACGTAATAAATGAGCAACCGTTGATTGGAAGAATATTGCTTTTTACGTATTCCCGCATAAGCTTTCCATACGATTATACGTCGACGAATTTTTCTCTGTCGTATTAAATAAACAGCGCATTTGCGTTTTACTATCGAAGACGTGGTGCCATATTTAGTACTCGTCGTCGAGAATACAATCATCACGGTTGAACTTTCAAGACGCGTTGATTATATTACCGGTGAGAGTAAATCGCGACAACTGCTTTGATTAATGACATAGAGCTAGACTACTTTCGTTAAGTAAATGAAGTAAAATTGTTTAAAACCCTAGTGGCGAGGTTGAAAGCGTATTTTGGATGAGCTTTAAACGAGTACATCAACGAAAATAATTCGTTTAAATTAAACACCACCGGACGTCGTTCATCCGCCATTTTTGTTTTATTCTAAGAATAATTTGCATACAGTGGTGCTTTTTAAAAGCTTTATTTTCATCGTACCTTTTATAAAAAGTACACGAAATGGCGAGCTTATATCTGTGATTTATTATTACACCGTCATTTCGACCTTGTCAGATAACCTAATCATTCGAACTATACTTCGAGTTGTACAAAACTTTTCCATCGTGATAGAATAGAAATTCAAATTTGATGGAATTTTCGAACCGAAATACTAACGCCATCGACATTCGCGTTACGTTGTTTTTCCAAAAGGTCTACGATCTTGTAATCTCCTCGTCGTCGAATTGAATTCGTAAATACGTCGTCTAAAAACTCTATACTTTAGTTCTTACTTTTTACACCACTCTAAAAACAGTTTATTTTTGTAGCTGTGTAAATTTGTTCCCCTTTCGAAAGCTTTTAAGTTATATTTAATTAATTTACCTGATGTTCCTTTAATGGTTAGTTTTAAGTCGCCGTAAGAGCTAATTGAATCGCGGTGTTTTTAAAAATATTCTTGTAGATTTTTTTACTTTTAATAAAATTCGCGAAGGTGTATGAAAAGAGTATTCGAAAATGGTGTAAAAAATTGTTTACCTCGGTAGGGTTTTCAATAGCTCGACAAAATGCTTTCATCTGAATTTTTTTTCACTCTGAATAAATTGCTGCATTGATGTAATAATGATAGTCTGGAAATATGCTCATTTTGTAGAGAAATCGATTTTTTAAAGGAAATAGAATTTTTGCTTTATATTCGTGTTACGAAATTTGAATTAGAAAATGAAATGTTGCTGATGGATATATTCTTCGTACCTATAGTAGGTACGTTTCTACAGCAAAAATTTGATATTATTTTCGAATTTATACTGAGTAAGTATTATGTATGGTATGTGAAAAAAATTAAATTTTATTTTGTTTATAAAATGGCATTTACGTTGTTTATTTATTTACAAGGAATAATAAAATTTTCAAAGGATGTTGATGAAAATTTGTTGTTTTTTCTATCACGATGCTAATAAAGTTGAATCAAATCTTATCATAATGTTAATAAGATTGCATAATTATGTTACACCATAAATAACTAAATTTGATTTTCATCACAATATCATTAAATTATGTAGATACCTTTCACCTATGATTATTTAACCACCTATTTACTTCTTATCGTGATGTTCATAAGATTGCATTTGCATATCATTCACCATGAATAAGTAAATTTGATTTTTATCAATATCATAATGTTAATAAAGTTGTGTTGTGTGCCCCTTATTTCGCATATGATAATGGCATCATTCAATTCTCATAATGATTGCATATGTTGTATTGTAAATATCTAAATCTGATTTTCATCATGATTTATTATGAATATAAATTATGTAAATAGAGCTCTCACCTGTGATTATTTAATTATTTACTTCTAATCATGATGTTCATAAGATTGCGTACATTCATCATAAATAACTAAATTTGATTTAAGTATATCATGATGTTAATAAAGCTGCATACCTTTTGTATGAAAACTGAATAAAATTCTTATCTCTTATCATGATATCAATAAGAATACACATCTTTCATCATAAATAACTACCTAAATTTGATTTACGTCACGATAATTAATAAATATACATAGGTACCTTAATTTTGTTTATGAAAATTAAATTCAATTCTTATCATGATCTTCATACGATCGCATATCATTCACCATAAATAACTAAATTTGGTTTAGATATGTTATCATGATGCTAATATGAAAAGTAGATAAAATTCTTATCTCTTATCATGATATCAATAAGAATGCACATCTTTTATCATAAATAACTACCTAAATTTGATTTACGTCATGATAATTAATAAATATACATACCTTAATTTTGTTTATGAAAATTAAATTAAATTCTTATCATGATGTTCATAAGATCGCATATCATTCACCATAAATAACTAAATTTGATTTATTAGATATGTTATCATGATGCTAATATGAAAAGTAAATAAAATTCTTATCTCTTATCATGATCTTAATGAGATTGCACATCTTTCATCATAAATAACTAAATTTGATTTACATAATGATATTATTAAATATGCATATCTTTTGTTCATGATAATTAAATTAAATTCGGGTCATGATGTTAATAAGATTACACCTCTTTAACATTTACATTTGATAATTTAATTTGATTTCCATCAAAATACTAATAAAATTGCATCGTTTTGCCTGTGATGAATTAATTCAATTCTTATCACGATATTAATAACAAAGCATAACTAAATTTGATTTCTGTTATTTATGTGTTGTTACTGTTGTTAAGTTATACATTTTTTTAGTTATGATTACATTATTCAATTCGTTTATGAAAATTGAATTGAATTCTCATCATGATGTTAATAAGATCGTACCATATATTTCACCATAAATAACTAAATTTAATTTTTATCAGTCAAGTTATTTGCCTATTGCCTATGATAATTAAATCTTAATCAAAGATGGCTTAGCTAAAGAAGAGTCAAACTGCAATATTAAATGATGGGAGATTGACCCTTCTTCTGCTAAGCCATCGATATCTTTCACCATAAATAACTAAATTTGATATTTATTATGATGCTAATAAAGTTTCATATCTTTTGTTTGTTTTGTCTACAAAAATTAAATTAAATTCTTATCATGATGTTAATAAGATTGCACATCTTTTTACAGTGAATAATTCAATTTGATTTTAATCACGATGCTAACGAAATTGCATGTATTTTGTTTGTGATGATATATGAATTCAATTCAATTCTTATCACAATGTTATTGAGATATTTATTATTGTGGTAGGAAATTTGAAATTAAATAATTATAATGCATTGAATAAAATATTAAAATAAAAAGTAAATCAATAGAAAATTTCAAATGAATGAAATAAATTTTAAAAATATTAATCGATTGAATAAAATAAGTTAAACAATAAACAAATTAAGCGAATAAATAAATATGTAAATAAGTACCTAAATGAATAAAATTAGTAGAATAAAAAAATTCGATAAATAAAAAAATACATGTAATAAATTGAATAGTTGATAAAATAAAAAAATTAAATATTGTGAATAAAATAAGAAAATAGATAAATTATAAAGAAAAAAAAAAAAAAATTTAGTTGTATATAAATGAGAAATTAATTTATTGAATAAAATTAAAAATGTAGTAAAATGAATAATTATTAAAATAATGAAGTAAATAATTTGAGAAATGAGCAAACAAAAAAAGGAATCAATTGAATAAATAAAACAAAGTAATGAATTGAAGATATGGAATCATAGAGGAAAAAAGTCCACTTATTATGTGTAGTAGCCCCTAGCTTCACAATGAACGTAGTTCTTGATGACCACATAAAAATGCTGAAGATGTACATTTAACGTTGAAATTTTTGAGAATATTATCTTAATAGAAATACATCATGGTATTTCCTTCAGATTTTTGATGGAATGAAAAAATGTAGGTTCAAGGGACTAAAGTTAAAAAAAAAAAAGGTCTAAAGATTAAAATTTACAAAAAATTATTCAAGTTGGCATTAGAGCTATCCAACAAAATAAATCATATTGAAATCGGTTGAGATGAGGTGATTTATAAATTTCGACGGGGAAAAATTATTTATGCGTCTCCGAAGTTGGTAGATTTTTAGCCACAGCTATAACCAATCCACTTAATCGATTCTGATGCTGTTTGTTGGATATCTCTAATGCTAACTTGAGATATTTTTGAAATTTCAACTTCCACTACATTTTTTTGCCCACGTTTTATATTTTAATAAAATACCTATGTAATTTTTGGGAAAAATTCAGCTTCAATGAGGCGGCGTAGCAGCTTACCTTTCTTTATTTACATTATCACAATAAATTAGCCTACCTAATTCTTCTTCGTAGTAATTAAAATTCGCAAATCCTTTACGCGAGTTAATGTACTACTCCTGTGAGATTTGGAGCGTTAAACGTATACTTTTTAAATAAATTAAAAACACTTCCTTAAAATATGAATAAGTCGAGCCCAAGTTTGAAAACGGTTTCCATTTTAGTTGAATATTTGTTTTCGCTTATTCTCTTTGGAGTTTAACGTTATAGTGAATATTTTATCTTAGCGGAAAGACTTTTCAAAAACGTGTCGGTCTTCGCCGTTTTCTCACGTTTTAAAAAATTTACCCATCAGCGCGGCTCCAATTACGTGTTGAAAAGTTTAAATCAACAAAGCTTTCAACTCTAGGTGATATATCACCGCGTATCGAATTTTTGATTCTTCGTAAACTTCTCCCACTCACACGATGGAAAAATTAAGACGGGAAATTGACAGCGAGATTCACCTCGTTGGGTATTTATACGTTGAGCTTCCCTGAAATCGGTATTTTGACAATACCGAAATAAATTTACCAGAATTGACACCCAGATAAGTTTGCTTCTCGATTCGACGATTCTGGGCCTATAAATTTTTACACTACGGCGCGTCTGGTTTCGAAGAGCGTTATTATTCATTCGTGCACACTCTGCGACCGCTATCGAGTGATTATTTTTATTGCGTGGCGTTTGATTTCTTTTCGAACCTTTTTCGCTGTATTGTTGATTTCGTCAGTGTAAAGCGTTTCCTTGAAGCGTGAATAATGGTATTCCCGGGTCGATTCATTTAAACTAAATTAGCGCAATTCGACGCGATAAGATCGAATTTTACGAGTGTCGTGTTCGTCGAACAGAGCAGGAAATTAAATAAATAATCGAGTCGAGAATTCGCTTCGTATTGCGACTAGTATCTATTTTATGGTAAAAACCAGAGATTATAGAATGACGGAAGGAAGGGCGAAAGAACTTTTGTTTAATATCTTTCCTGTAATAATTTAGATGGCGATTCGTATCAAATTTCATTTATTAGTTTTCGTTTTAATAACTTTATTTCAAAAATGTTAATAAATTTGCACAATTTTTACCATAAATTTAATCGAAATTGATTCTTATCGTGGTGTTAATAAAACTGTATACTTTTGGATGCAAATAAATCCATTCCATTTTGATAATGATGTTGCGTGAATATAATTGCATACGTGTCTGCCGTAAATGAGCGATTTTCATATTGAAGGTGAAGTTAATAAAATTGCATACCTTTGGCCGCAAATAATTCGATTTCATTTTGATCATAACGTGGTGTGAATATTATTGCATACTAGTCTGCCCTAAATAAGCGATGTTCATATTAAAGATGAAGTTAATAAAATTGCCTACCTTTGCTCGAAAATAATTCGATTTCATTTTGATTTTAATGTGGTGTGAATATAATTGTATACCAGTCTGCCGTAAATAAGCGCTTTTCATATTGAGGGTGAAGTTAATAAAATTGCATATGGGTTTGCCGTAAATAATGAAGTTAATAAAATTGCATATATTATTCCCCGTGAATTTCTTACCTTCGTTGGAAATGTTTATAATTTTTTTTGTGGATGCTTGTTTTTGTTTTGTTTTGATGAAACAATTGACAAAAATGTATACTTAATTTCTTTTTTCATTCCGTCGGGAGAAACATATTTTAAATTTTTGTCTATTATCATAATGAACAATTTTTTTTAAATTGCATAATTTTTCAGAAATTAATTATGATTGATTATCGCATATTATTCCCTTGGGTGATTAAAGTTTATTTTATTCATATAGTATGAATAATATTGCGAAGCAGTATACGGTTTTTTTTTTCGCTATTTAAAAATTCCCAGAAGGTACAGATGAAAATTGCGGAAAATTTGGTAAGACACTCTTCGCAAAAATAGGCCGAGAAGGTTTGTTTTTGTTTTTTGATTAGTTTTAAAATGGCGATTCACTCAACATTTTAGAGAAGCTGGAGGGAAAGGGAATTCTTGAAATTTTTGGTTCATGATTTTAAGTGAAGTAATGAGTTGAGGACACCAACTTTTTTTTTTTTTTTATACACATTAAAATGTTGGATCACTCAAATTTCGAAGAGGGTGAAGAAGGGGCAAATTGCTAAATTTTTTTGTTTTTGATTTCATTATTAAAAAGTGAGTCAAGGACACTAACGTATCCAAATTTTAGTTTCCCAAGTACATTTGAAGGGAAGTTGGAGCAAAAAAGGAATTTTTGAGGAAGTTTTGAGTCATGAAATTTCTTGAATTTTCCATATTTCCTCATCAAATCAATTTAGAAAGGTTAAACTTTGTGTGTAGGGTTAATTGGTGACCAGAATATGTTCTCTTGAATTCGGAGCAAAGTGAATCGAAAATGGCGGATTATTAAAATTTGAGTACAGCTTGAGGAGGCTCAAATTAATAAAAATATAATCAGTTATGAACTCATATGATTATTGGAAATAAAAAGTATACTATCTCCCAAATTCACTTCCATACATGATCTTGGAGGGAAGAAGAAGTGGTTATTGACCTCAAAATGTGGGGGAGGGGGTGAAATAGAAGTGGAAAATTTTTTATTACGGTGTCATATGATGAAATGAGCCCAAGTGACATAGCTTTTCTGATTCTAGCTCCCCTAGTGTACTTGGAGGGGAACTGAAGCAAAAAAGTTTTTCTGAGGAACTTGGCGTCATGAAATTTCTAAATCTTCTATATCTTCTCACCAAAACAACCTAGGAAAGTCGAACTTCGTGTGTAGGGTTAGTTCATGACCAAACTATGACTTTTTGAATCTGGATCAAAATAGATCGAAAATGGCGAAGTATCAAAATTTGAGTAGAGCTTGAGGAGCCATAAACTAGTTAAAATGTAATGAACATAAATAAGCTCATATAATTATTGGGGATAAGAAGTATGCAATACCTCCAATTCATCTCCATACATGATACTGAAGGGGAGAAAGAGGGGTTATCGATCTCAAAATGTGGGGGGAGGTATACAAAGACTGAAAATTTTTTATTGCGGTGTCATATGATAAAATGAGCCTAAGTGACCAGCCTACTCTTATTTTAGCTTCTCAAATGAATTTGAAGGAGAGTTACAGCAAAAAATGGCTTTTGGAGGGGAAATTATGTTATGAAATTTCATGAATCTTCCATATCTCGTCACCAAATCATCCTAGATAGGTCAAACTTTGAATGTAGAGTTGATTAATAACCAGAATATGACTTCCACAATTTGAGTCAAAATGGATCCAAAATGGCGGATCGTAAAAATTTTACAATAATTTGAAGAGCCTCAAGAAGTTATAATTTCAAAAATATTTGCTCATACAGTTATTACATGGCAAGGAATACCAGATTTGTTCCAAGTTTAACTTCATAAGTGTTTTTGGAAGGGATAGGATGGGGTTTTTAGACTTGGCATTGGGTGTGGCCTGTTGACATAAAAGCGTTAGCAATGTTATGCAAACGTAAACAATCCCCAATTAAGAACTCAGCTCCTGTAATGTGGCATGGCTGTTACGATTTCTTTTTTTGAATTTGAGCAATCCATTTCATAATGAATTTACAAGAATGTCACTATTACAGAAAAATTATTTGATTTAACAACATACAAATATTCAAAAACTAAGCTCATAAACCCTCACTTGGCATCGGCTCTGGAGGGGGGTTAATTTTATGCGGGACATAAACGTTCAGTTTTCAGTCAAAAATGTGGGGAGAGGGTAGAGGGAGGTAATCATTGTAAACTTGATTCCCCACTTGGCCTTCGGCTTTGGAGGGGGGTTAATTTTTTTGAGGACATAAACGTTCATTTTTCAGTCAAAATTTATGGGGAGAGAGTAGAGGAAGGTAAAAAAAATTAATTATTCATAATCAATTTTTATTAATATTGAATAATGAAATATAATTTTTTTTTAATTGATTTTTATTTTAATTTATTTTTTTATATTACAAATATATCCATATTATAATTTATAATATACCATGTTGCTTTTGAGTGTGAATATCATTTTTTTTCATATTCATGTACATTATATAAACATCATGGGGGAAGGTTTGTTCTCTCAAAAACACCCCACGGGCTACACCCTTCAATATGACTTGGAAATTACCAATTCATTTTTCACTTTTCAAAATGCATAGAATATTTAGCGCTTTTCTAAAGATGAAAAAAAAGTCAAAATTCTTTAAATTTTTCAAAAAATTGTGCTTAACATTTTTTTCAAATTGTAAAGATCAAAATAAAATTTTTTATCAATAAAATTAAATTGCGCAAAAACATAAATTTTTTTAAAATTTTTTAAAATGTTGATCTCATTTTGCAGGTGTTTCTACTAGCTTGAGTACTATTTTTTTGCATTTTGTGAAGGTGATTGGACAACTATTGCCCTCTATTTTTCGAAAAATTCCAAGACTCGACGCACCCTTTTATGATTTTGATGTACCATTGATTGTAAATCATTGTATCTCAAATTATGGTGTGAATAGTATTGCATACTCATTCGCCGTAAATGCCTAATTCCAATCTCGACGTTTAAGTTGATAAAATTGCATACTGAATTCGCCGTGAATTGCTCCTCTTAAGCAGTTAATTCAGAAATGTTAATCTCTTCCTTTTTGTTGTCTTTATCGCAGAAATGCAAATAGAAACGCATACTTAATTCGCTCTCCATTTTGTTAAGAAACATCGATCGAATTTTTATCGATTATCACGATGAAAATAAAGTTCCCTTTCAACCAGCAATTAATTTACGAAACACCATCGCAGGGCAAAAACTACCATGTTGAACATGATACAACTCCCAATGGCAATCGTCAGCGCTTTGTGAATTCTAATAAGCTACTCAAAATTACTATTTTGTCGACGATAAAAAAAGAATTCGGTTGAAAACAATAATTACCTACCGGTAGATATCTCTGCTGGTTCCAAGAAGCTGACGTTTTTCGGTTTCACATTAGTAATGTTACCTTTTTTCCAATAATATTCCGAATCGTTCTGCACGGTGATTCCCATTATGAAGCAGGTTAACGAGAAGTACGACTGTAACAAAAATCAAAATTGCGTTGATTTTTAATACAACTACTTGTTGCAAACGCGATGGCGTGACTGACGATTAAAAGTTTTATTCGAATTTCCAAGTTGCAAATTATCGAGGCGAAACGTTCAAAGGTGAACGGAAGTGGGAATAAATAATTACTTTGGGTTATACGCGGCATGATGTTAAAAGCAATTCGCATCTTTTTACGTGGCACTTAAATTACAAGATTACTTAAATTGTTGTTCCCTCGAGCATTCGGTTAATTGTAATGCAACCCGTAAATTCAGACATTTTTCAAACGAAATCCGCTCTACAAATTTATTATCTCGATTAAAAATATATCATTACGGTACCAGTAGGGCCCAATGAAGACGAATCGGTGAAGTTGAACGAGAGAAAAAAAAACCCTAAGTCATTAAACGATGAAACGAAATTGCTTTTCTGAAAAAAAAACCCCTACCTCGGCAACCTTCGAAATTATCATAATGCTCGAAACTTTTACAGCTCGACCTATAAAATACGGTAAAAAATCGCGTAAATAACGTTCGTAAATTTGACGTTACCAAATAAACAGGATACCGCGACGACGGCCCAGCCAAACAAATCGATATAATAAATACGCTGCGATACGAACATAAAAAGAATATACGCGCGGTAATTATATAAATTTCAATGAAGCCGGAAAATACAACGCAAAAACCAAGAATCCAGGTCGACGTCGTACTTTACATTAAGTCCAACCGGCGAATACATTTTCCCAAATGAAATGTCTTCAAATCCGTACATTTATTTCGCAAATCCGCTCGGCAAAACATGCGATACGCGCGTGAAATGGACCGAAACTGGGGGAATTTTAATCTTTTTAAGATTACTGGATGATCGTTCTCGATTTCATTTCGTATATTTGTGTAAATGACGTTCGTATTCTTTTATCCCACCGATTTGAAACTGTACGAGCACGAGTTCGCGGTTCTTGATTTTTAAACTGATATCTTTTCGAGGCCGCGTAATCTGCCAACAATTTGTCAACGTCACCGTTTGTCGTATTTTTTTAATTGTTTCGTGAGCCGCGACCCATTCGAATTATAATTATTGGAAAATTCGATTACATCGAATCAATTGTCGTTTTACAAACATCTTCGAGTCGTTGAGTTATACGTTTTCAATTGTATTATGTAACAATCGAAATGTCAAATTTGGCGAAATTAAATCGAAATTTTTGCTCTTTTTTTATTTCTTTTGCGACGAAATATCACCCCAGTGGAATACGAAAAAGCTATATAGTTTTTTATTAATGAAAGTTGGAATTTAATAAATGACGCGACATCGGATGAAATACTTCGCTTCATTTAAATTTCGTCGTAATGTTGAAGAAAAAAAACTAATTTTGTCGTTGGAAAACGCGAATCGCATTACTCGCAGATTCGATCGAAATTTTATTAAATTATTTGAAAATACCTCGTATTTAAGGTAAAGAGAAAGTATTCTGATGGTGAGATGTTCGATTTAAAATTCGTGGTATAGGTAAGAATTTTTCTAAAAAAAGGAGGGGGCTTTATAAATCTTGATACTTGGTACATGTATTCAAAGGAAAGGCAGTGAGATAGTAAAAAAATGTTAGAATTTGGGGGTCATTTTAGCCTTCTGTTTTTGTTTTTTAAGATAGAACTTCGCAGTTGAACATACCTATCAAGCGAATGTAAAAAATTAAAACATTTTTTTGGAGGTAAGGAGTTCAAATCCTCTGAACACTTCTTGACTGGATAAAATCCGACTGAATTTAACATCAATTACGTATATCATAATTTTTCTAAAAATTTTAATTTTTCCTATTTCTTGATTTATAATTTGTGACATAATTCACTTTTCTTACCTTTTTCTCTTTACTGCTTTCAACCAGGGCCGTTAAGGGAGGACAAAAAAAGGAAGTCGTTTCGAGTCTTAACTTTATGAAAAGATGCGAAAGAATTGGAAGATTCTAAACTGAATATATTATGTTGGAAAATATGTTAAAGAACAGAAGAGTTTGAAAAATAAAAATAATTAATATAAAGATAAATCTTTCTATGAACTTAAAAAAAAATTAAAAAATAATGAAATTTTCTGGAATAAAATATTCTCTAAAATTAAAAAAATTGAGGAAAAAATTGAAAACTACTAAAAATAACCAAATATTAAATTTTTTTCCGAGAAAACAGAAATAAAGTGTAAAAATAAAGAATGTTCAAATATTTAGAATAATCCAAAATGAAAACAAATCGTAAAATTAAAGAAATAATGAAAAAAAAAGGAGAAAAAATGTTGAAAAATACAAAGGATGTTCCCAAGAATAATAAAAAAAAAAAATGTTGAAAAAATTCCAAAAATTGAGAAATTTCAAAATGTAATATTTGACTAACAATTGAACAAATCTTGAAAGAGCAAAAATGTAGTAGAAGGAAAATGATAGCCAAAACTGAAAAAATGTTCAAGAATTTATAAAAATTCAAAAATAAAAGAGTTCCGAAAAATAAAGAAACCTCCTAGAATGATAACAATATCCGAATATTGAAAAAATCTTCAAAAAGTATAAAATCAAGTTCTCATTCAATGCCCAAGTATCGTTTCCTTTGTCAAAAGTTCCATCTATAAGTCTCCCTTCCATCTCTCTTCAAAGATGACCCTATCCTAATTAACAATCTTATCTCCTTCCTTAGATCCTCCGTCCTCCTTCCACTAATTTAACCGTTTCATTTTCCGTGCCTCTGGTCTTTCTTGTCTGTACATGGCACGTAAAAAAAAAGTAAAAAAAAAAAGTAAAAATGAAAAATGAAAAATTTCAAGAATGCCACATAGAATAAAAAAAAAAAAAGGTCAAAATAAATTTGAAGATTCTAAAAATCAGTCTCAATCACTGTTCTTGACGCAACTTGGCTACATAATATAATATAATAAAATTAACATTAACATTAAAATTATCTTTATCGTCATCGTCAGCATTGCTATCGTTATCATCCTCGTCCTCATCGTCATTGTTGTTATTGTTATCTCATCATCATCATCATCATCGTCTTCATCGTCGTCCTCATCATCGCCTTCATCGTCGTCCTCATCGTCATCGTCATTGTCATCTCATCATCATCATCATAATCATCGTCCTGCTAATCGTCCTAATCGTTCTCATCGTCATCCTCATCGTCGTCCTCATCGTCGTCCTCATCATCATCATCATCATCATCATCATCATCATCATCATCATCAGATTTTTGCGCTGATTGTACCCAAATCACTTGGCCGCATAGTGTATATTTGAGTGAAAATAAACCCAAATTATAAATGTAACGAAATATAAGAAAAGAAATTTTGATGAGCACAGACTAGTATAAATGAGTGTAGAGGGATTAATAGATATTTCAGATGTGTTTAACAGCATTATGTTCGAGCTTGAATCTACCATTCTTAAAAATTCAGCTCTAGTAGTCGTTCAGTTATTTGCATTCTTTTTTTGGGTACCTTCATTTTTTTATGTTTTATTGGTTGCACAGTGTTTTAATGAAATCGTGTAATTCATTTTACTGTAAAAGAATGAACAGGTTTTTTGCTTAACTTCAGGGATGGTTATTTACATAATCATGCATATTGAAATAAGATAATCGAAAGTATGATGTAATTTGGAGAAAAATCCAGTTTTCTATACCCACATCTCTCCTCCATTCAATTTTATTACTACAGATATTTGAAATACTTCCACTACACCTCAAAATAATACATAAGCTTGGCTGAAGAAAAAAAAAACTTCTCAGCCATACCGATGGGGAAACGACGCCTTCGTGAAGTATACTATACTGAATGTGTGTCATTCCATACAGGCCCTATGCTGCGTTCAAGGTGTACGAAATGCGAAAATTCTAGATATATCGTGCCATCATTTCCCCATCTCATTTTCTTATACAATAATATTCTTCACAACGCTCGACAAGTACCAACCTATCTACCTTCGTGTTTCCGAATTCGCTTTAATAAAACATTCCTTGACCTGTGAAAAATAGTCAATTTTGATGGAAGGCTGCACGCATTCATGGGAAAACGCGATAGAACGTGAAATATGCGATCGTATTTTTACCGAAAAGTAGCGCCAAATTTTCGGCGACAGTTTCATTAAAAATCCGTCAAAGATGCGTCGTTTTATCATGTTTCATTAATTCGACGAGTCGAATTTTAATTATAATATAAAGTCGCAGAAAGTACCGAAGAGAAAGTTGTCACTGGTTTGGGCTTGGTAGGGTTGACATTGTAGCGTAAAGTTGGGAAAGGTGTACGTGGTTAAGAAATGCAGAATTAATTTAATTTCTGTATACACGAGAGAGATATTAAACAACAAAATGCGAAAAACGAATCTTCAACGAGAGAATAATTAGGTATAGATGAATTTTAACTAAACTATTACTGAAATTATAGCAGCTGTAAAATTTTCAATTACATCGAGTTTTCTTTAGGTACGCTCGGATACTAAAATCGTTAACGTTTTGTTTTTGCGGTGTATAGGAGAAAAAAACCTTATGTCGGTGCGAGAACTACACCGAAAAAAAAATCGAATGCTTTTCTTCATTTTCCATTTCATTAGGTCTAGTATGTTACGCGCAATTCGAAAGGCAGGTTTTCCACGAAAAAGGGTTGTGAACCACTAAAGTATGATTACGTTTTGTATAAAAGTAAAAATGACAGTCTTAACGTTTAATACCGTCGAGAGATTTTTTTCGAGCGGCCAAAAATTCCATTTCATAAATAACAAAAATATTACACCGAGATAAAATCTTCCTTCTTCTTCTTTTTTATAAACAAAGTAAACAATTTGGGCAATTACCAATTTCGATGTTTTAAAAGCTCTACCGTATTTTTTCCCTCTCCTATAAAAAATGTAAGAGCTAGGAGGAAAAAATGAGAGAAACTTACCATTGTGTATATAGCCGAAGCATACGATCCTTTACGAACGGATTGCCAACAACAACACGATTGCAATATGGCCATAAAGCTCTTCGTAATTCAGCGCTCAAAATAATTTGGTAATGGCAAAATATCGGAATTTATCTCAACACTTAGGCTGCCACGATAACCAGCCGTCTTCAGCATGTTAAAGCTCGGTCTATTCCAAAACAACCTCGATAATCTGAAACCAAAGTGGAAAAAATAACTACTATCTGCTTTGGGATTAAGGATTGAGGTCATTATACATGTTTGCGTTTCAGACTACTAGTAATCACATGACAAGAGTTCAACTTTTTCGTGTATATATTTAGTTTTACCGATACTGATGTTATTTCATTTATTGTGAAAACTGTAAATGTACATAAAAAGGTTCTTAGTACTATTCATCACTTGAATGCAAGATTTTAGGTGAGTGTGGGTAATTCTCTGAAAATGTCCATATTTCTGTAATCGATGTTTTTTTTGAAGAATTACGCTACAATTGAATTTTTTTTTTTTTCTATATTTATATGAGTATCTCCTCTAACTTTCCCATCGATTGAAATTGTCCTCCACCCCCCCTAAATGGGGTTTTTTTCAACCCAAAGGTCAAAAGTTCTTAGGCCGTGGCATGTAAATGGTCACGTTTTGAATTTTCAATGTCACATAAATGATATTAAATTAATATTTTTTTGAGGAAAAACTTAGCAAAGTTGCTCAGGATAGTTGAGTGTGTATGTTAACGCTCAAAATGATGTCCAAAGTTTCCCTGCTTGACCTCCAGGAAGGTTCAAAGACCTGTAAATGGTTTATACACTCCTAGGCCGTGGCGTTTTTTGTTTGCTTCTCCTGCGGCAATGATTTTATAATTCGTTTTTCTTTGCGGTTACAATGCTTCCTTGACATCATGAGAATACACTGCCAGCATTCGAAATGTGAAATGTCATTTATTTATCACAGTCGGAAAGCAAAATTCGTAAAAATTGTTGATTCCCGGTTTTTGTGGTATTAGGCCGTGGCTTATTCTAACTCAGCCATCAAATGTCCTAGGAACCTGGAACAAAAGGGATATCGAAGATTAGTAAGTACATATAATATTCACCTATTCAATATTCTCTTAAATTAACTGTTAGAAGCTCCTTAATAAATTTTTGGCGAATTCTCTTAGGCCGTGGCTGGTTGGTTTTCATCTTAGGCCGTGGCGAAGTGTTTTTTTTTACGACCACGGCCTAGGAATTAGTGTCTTTTTGCCATTCTAAATCAATTTTAATGGGGATACACTAACAAAGATGTTATTAATTTAGGTGTTAATGGCTGTCTCTCGAAAAAAGACACTAGTTCTTAGGCCATGGTCATAAAAAGACACTTCGCCACGGCTCAAGATTAAAACCAACCAGCCACGACCTGAGAGAATTCGCCAAAAATTTACTAAGGAGCTCCTAACAGTCAGTTTAAGAGAATATTGAATAGGTGAATATTATATGTACTTACTAATCTTCGATATCCCTTTTGTTTCAAGTTCCTAGGACGTCTTACGGCTGAGTTACAATAAGCCACAAAATCGAGAATCAACAGCCACGGCCTAAGAAGTTCTTAGGTTTTGGGTAATAAAATTTCAAAAAGTCCCCCTACCCCCCCACGGGGACATGACTTGAGCCGAA
The DNA here is from genome assembly GCA_009761765.1 of Phenacoccus solenopsis. Taxonomy (NCBI): domain Eukaryota; kingdom Metazoa; phylum Arthropoda; class Insecta; order Hemiptera; family Pseudococcidae; genus Phenacoccus; species Phenacoccus solenopsis. The sequence continues at coordinate 34,404,974 of CM019754.1, read as the reverse complement.
TGGCATAAATGACATCAAGGACACATATACTCACTATCCCAATCAAAAAAATTCCCAATATCAACTTTTTTTTTCAGAAAAATAAAGACATCAAAATATGGACATTTTCAGAGAATTACCCGTGTAATAAATGAAACAGTACTACATACTAACAAAGGCTCTACAAACAACATAAAGTGTGTTAAAAAATATCAATATGTGTCTTATTCCACCCATATAAACTGATACAAAAAACTACAGTTACCACAATTTTGTTATTCAAGTCACTGATGATATGCTTAATTATAACATTAATTATTCAATGACCGCATCGAAGCTACTTTTTATAAACTTTCACATGAAGGCGAAGAATTTGAATGAAGAACCAGGATGAAACAACCTTAGATCGAATAATAATTACCTATACTAATTTGTTTAAAAAAGCTAGTTGTTTCATGAAATTATGCCGTGCTTTAGTAGAGTAAGTATACTCATGAATAGGATTTGTTTATACAAAATAACTATTTTTTTTACATAATAACTAATTTTTTTATATAATAACGAATTGTTTTCCATAACTACTAAGAAGTTCTGTTCTATGATAACTACTTATTTTACATAAAAGCTAGTTATTTTACGTAATAACTACTTATTATATGCAATAACTACCTGGTTATTTTACGTAAAATCTAGTTATTTTATGTAATAACTACTTATTTCATGCAATAACTAGTTATTCTACGCAATAACAAGTTACTGGTACTTTATATAGAAACTAGTTATTTTACGTAATATCTAGTTATTTTATGTGATGACTAGTTATTTCATGCAATAAAACTGATTATTACATGCAACTGAAGTTTTGTATACAAAATTGCTAGTCTTTTATCGAATTAGTGAGATAAAGTCGCTGTAGCATCTAACTAGAAAGTTCAAACGGATATAACTTATTCAATGAAGAAAGCTTGAAAAATCTTAAATGGCAAAAATTTGATAAGCAGATATGGGTTAATGCGATTACTGGAAATGAAAATGATACTTTACATCAAATTCATTTTCATAAGTGATATTAGAGGTGAAAATGAGGAGTTATTTTCTTCAAAATATGATGAGAGTGAATGAATAGTCAAAAACTTGTGTTTGCGATTTCATATGATTTGGCCTATAAACATATCAGTTTCTCAAAAGGATTTGGAAAAAGTTGAAAAAGTGTATGTTCCTCAAATTGGTACATTCGTCATCAAATATGTTGTAAGCTTAAAGTTTGTATGTGCCTACTGTTTGTTGGGAACCAGAATATATGTAACTTGAATTTAAGTTAAATTACATCAAAAATTGCGAGTGGTAAAAATTTGAAAAATAAATGAGCTACAAATCGCACCCCTACTGCAACAACACCACATCTCAAAAAAAAAAATCTTCCACTGCAAAAACACCACATCTCAAAAAACTACCAAAAATAATTTGCGTTACGAAATATTGCCTTTACCATTGGAAAGAACGTGAAAAATTAGTAAGAATCAAAGAAAAAAAAAATGAATTTGAATTCGTATTTCGTTATTTACAAAGCAAATAAAAAGAAGTTTTTTTGATTTTCGGTTATTTGACGTGTTTTGGATGTGGTGTTGTTGCAGTAGGGGTGCGAAATAGTTTAAATTTAATGAATATAGGTATTCGTATAGGTAGGTAATGAATAACTATGATTACTGATTAGGGATTACACTCAGTGGTAACTCACGCGTCGTCACTGAATTAGATTGAGTAGTTTTAGCCTCAGTACTTGGTGGGGATCCAAAAGGTTACCAACATTATCTGCAAATAATTCAGCTACAGTATTGCGGCATGGCTATTTACAGTTTTTGTTCGAATTTCAAATACGAATTAGAATTACAGATTGAGAAGGCTCGCTGTCATTTCCACACTCGCGATACAAGTTTGAAATTAGCTGTATTCGTATTAATCAATCATATCGAAGATTGAGAGATCTATATTGCACGACGCAGCAGAGTGTGAAAACATGAGAACCGTTCAAAAGGCACGTTTCGTTACAAAGTCAACAAACGTGTCTCATTAATTTCACCCCTTAGTCCAGAGAAAGCGAGGCAGTACAGCACACAAAGAGCTCGCAATGAAACTTCGCGCCGCATTTGAAAAATTAACCGAAACCTCGTATACAATTAGAACGTTCGATTTTTCAATCGTAGCGACACGAATGGCGCTAAAGAATCGCCGCGGCGAGACCTAATCGTGCCAAATAATGACAAATTGAAGGTTATAAAAGACATTTTCAATGAGTACAATATCGTGTTCCCTATGGGAAGTGATTTCGTCGTACCGTTTTCGAGGAATAAACGCGCAACGATGACTGATATCAACGTAAATTAGATTACTATAGGCCATCTCGACTCGAGTATTCTTAAGCCGTCACGTTTCCCTACACAGTACGCCGGGTGCTCGTTTTTCCCCCATCGCCAAATCCTGAATTCGCCGCATAAAAGAAATAGGTATAACGAATTTGCTTCGCGACGAAAACGAACGATACCACTTTATTTGAAACGAGAGCTTAAAAAACGCCAGCGTCTCTTTGAAATTACACCAGATATTATAACGAGTTTCGAATTTTCTCGCCACCGAAATCCGCCACCTTTATAAATTTTTCGCCCAATTAAAACCTCGCCGAGATCACGTTTCCTATTTTCGGCCTTTTGTTGGTCCTTTTTTAAATTACATGTTATTTAATCCGTGTCACGGTGCGAAATCTCTGTTGTTTAGGATTTCCAATTTGTCAAATGGAGTTACAACTTTATTCCCGATTCGGCAAATTAAAAAGCGTAGGTTGTTAATTTTTTCATCTAATTCCTCGGGATGGAAACGTTAAAATAGAACCGTCGTAGACGGTAGGTTTTCATTTCCACATATATGTGTTTGCACTGATGTATTCCTATTTGTACGTGCAGATAGAAATAGTCCCATGAAATTAATTATTTTCCGAGCAACAAGTGGATGAAATTACACTCGATATTTGGCATCCATTTCCCTCAGCTCGTTGCGAACTGAATTTTAGGTGTCGACGAGAAAACGTTGTTTGAGGATCCCCAATGGTCAGCATTTGAATTTTGGCATAATTATAAGTTCTCTGTGACGAGAACAGACTTCGAAAATATGTCAGGAATAGAAAATGCTTTTATTATTACTCCATATCCACGCATAAAATACACTCATCGTTTTAGGAATTTGCCAATCGACTACAAATCCTCAAAAATTTGATGATATGAAATTCTCACTGTTTTAGACACCCCTTTTTCATCAAATGAGTTGTAATAGCTAAATTTTTTATTAAAAAATCGTTAAAAAAATTTGGTAATAATGCTCATCAAACACTAAAGCCTACACACTATGCAGTAATATATGTATATAATAATGAGTTATTGTTAAAAAATTATTTGTACTTTTATAAAAAATTTTGAATTGCATAATAAGAAAAGGAAAAAACAAATGACCAAAATACTAACATCTTATTTTATAGTGAAAAGTAGCATAGGTATTACTCCATATGAAGTAACTGAAATAAGATATCCACAGGGTATGTAATTTGGCTATGAAATATACGTGTTGAGGGCGGATTCATTGGAACTCCAGGAATCACTTACACAAACAAAGTTTGAAACTTTCCATCTATGACTATGAGTACGGTATTAACAGCTCTCTCAACCCGTTAAATCCCATTAAATCTGTCTTTACTTAGAACTTTAGTTAATGTTTACCCATAATACATACGAGATGGTTTTTTCTTTTCATTCATCACCCTTTATGGTAATACTCCAGGCAATGTAGACATAATTCGTGTCCTTTCAAGAAATAATTATTATCATTCTGATTTTTGGTATGTTGGTCAAAAGTAGGTATTACCACGAACAATATGCAAAAACTGCTGACATGCAGCCATAAAATTACCTACAAATTATTTCTAATGCATTTTTTTCTTTCATTTATTATTCATCAATAAAATGACTTTGAAGATGAGCCATAAAATAACATGAGCCATTTGTTGTACATTTAGTGAGTTTTTTACATATTTCTTAATCGTGGTGCGAAATAAGAAAGAATTAATGATATATGAGATTATTCTAAGCTAAATTTCTCTCAAAAATAATGCATTAAATTTTCCTATACCTTATGGTCATCGATAGGTAAAGAGATCATGAAGATAGTTTTTTGTAGTGCTGTGGGAACGAGTCCAAGAAGAAGAGCAAAAAACAACAAGAACATAGATTTTTGATTGTTCTCCAAGAATAGAACTAAGAAATAGTTCTTTGCTGTATTGTGGGAACAAACTCGGGAACCAGAACAAAGAACAAAAAGAACAGAACCAAGAAATAGTTCTTTGCAGCATTGTAGGAACAAAGCTATAAACCAAAACAAAGAACAAAAAGGACAGAGATTTTTCATTATTCTCGAGGAACAGAACTGAGAAATAGTTTTTTGCAGTGTTGTGGGAATGAACCTGAGAACAAGAACAAAGATCAAAAAGAACAAAGATTTTTTATTGTTTTTGAGGAACAAAACTGAGAAATAGTTGTTTACAGTGTTGTGAGAACAAAACCGAGAATAACAAACGCAAAAAACAACAAGAACAGAGATTTTTCATTGTTCTCAAGGAACAGAGCCAAGAACTATAATATAAAAGTAATATGTTTGAAGAACGAAGAATAGAATGAGGACAGAATAGTTCGAAACTGAAAGATCGAATATCGAAACAAAAACCAACAGATGAAAATATTGAACAACGAGAAGAACAATAACGATGTGATTGTTTTGTGGTTCTTCGTTCTTTCAAATGTTAAGATTCTTTTTATGAATTATTAATTTATCTGATTTTGGTTATTCGTTACACATAAAACAAAATGGTTTTTGCAACGAACCAGAAAACAAGCAGAACAAAGAACGATAAAAAATAGAAGTTTTTCATTGTTCTCGAAGAACAAAACCAAGGAAGAGAACATTAAACTAAAATTGATGAAGAACAAAGAACAAAACAAGAACCATCGAAGCGTTGAAGAAGTTTGAAAGAAAGAGAACGAGAACAAAATAATCCCTGCTAGGAATATCGAACCAAGAATCAGAATCAAATAACTGGTTCTTTTGAAGGGCAAGAACAGAAACAAGAACCGAAGTATGTTCGTTCCCGCAACACAATACCTATAGTATTTTTGAATTTTACTTTGTAGGCGTATGCTGCAATCTATAGCATTATTTTTGTACAATGTGTAATTTTTGATAACGCGAATACTAATAGTGTGTCGAAAAACGGTTTTGGGTTAGCGTGCATTAGTATAAAAACTAATACAGCATTGTAGAACTTTCATATCATGTTTTTACTCATGTAACAACTCATATCTACTGTATCATAAAATTCTGGTAATACGGTAGTTGGAACCTTTCTCAAAACCAGTTTTTTGAATTTTTCTCGCTGAGATTAAAATATAAGAGTACCTACATTAGTTATATAAGAAATTAATTGAAAATAAATTTCCTAGAAAGATGTTCAATTTTATTCAATGGCTTATCTTCAAAGTCGTTTTGTTGATGAACGATAAATGATGGAAAGATATGTGTTTGACAAAATTTGTAGGTAATTTAATGTAGATTAATTGATTACTTACCTAATTTACTCGTATCGGCTATTATAAGTGAAAAACCTCAAAAAAAATGGTTTGGAGAGGTTACGCTTCGCTGTTACATCTCAAGAGTTTTAGTATGTTGTTTGCGATATTACTCACAATTATTTCTTGAAACGAGCCAAATTATATCTAGAATACCTGGAGCAGGTATAATGCAACGATTTACCATTTATTTCTACTAAAAATATGTTAATTGAATGAAATAAAATTAATTTCTAAATTAATCCAAATTCCACCATGACACAATAAAGAGAAAGCCATAAAAAGCAGACGGTGCCATTTAATTCCTCATTAATAGAGCGTGAAACTTTGAGAAAAGAATTAGTTCGTTAAACCATAAACACACAATAAAGTTCAGGTTAACAGTCTGAACGTATTTTAAAACGAGACTCCGTTTGGGTCAACATTTCGCTAATTTCGTCAAAAGAATTCCGCAGCATAAAAAACAAAAGGAAGTTTCGCCATGCACATTAAATTTAGAATTCCTTTAAGTCTCTCCAACACGTAAATTCGAACTTTTTTTCACGAGCGGATTATTAAAATTTTTTCACTGGGACAATTGTTACTCGAGATATTACACTAGAACCGAGAAAAATATTCGTAGAGATTGTTTTTTCGTCGTTTTGTAATTACGAAAGGGGGAGTTACGAAACGACCTTTTTTTTTACCAAAATATTTGGTAGTCAGTTCTAATTTTCATTTATGTTGACGCATTAATCTATGAAAAGGCTAGTTCGCTTTGTAAAGGCCCCATATCAGATTTCCTTGAGTGCTTTGACGCGCGACTTTTTATTTTCGAGGCGCAAAAGCATATCAAAGGGAGTTTGTTATTTTTGTTTATCTTGAGGAAAGCTAAAAAAGGTGTTCTTGGCTTTTTTTTACCCACATCAATTTCCTATTTCAATATCGATAAAAAAAAATCAATTTTATTACATCAGCGAGTACTTACTGGAGAAGAAAAAATTGATGCGTACGTTTGATGTTCCATTAATAGGATAATTTTTTATGTCGAAGATCAAAGGATTATAAAAAGATGGTCGAGAATCCGGATAAAAATTATGCAAAAAATAAACGAAAAAATTTACGACGAGAGGCGTTCTGAATAATAATTTTTTTTTCGTGCGATAAAAACGTATAAAATATGCGAAAATTATGCGAGTCGAAAATACAATTATAATTCACAGGAAACCGTATCATCACAGGGTTGCAGAAAAATTCTTCATTTCTAGAAAAAAAGATTCGATTCGATTTTACGAAGAATGAAAATTGTAAACATCAAACACGTGAACATCGAGCAACACGAATCTACTGGACTAACGTAAGTTAGAAAAATTTGATAAGAGCTGCCGTGAACGAGGAAACGCGCTTTATGCGACTCTTGCGGCTGCCGATAATTTAGAGAGAAAAATTTGGCGCACTTTTACACGCGTTAATGCTCAGAGACATCGAGAGACCATCGAATAGGGTGAACCGATGCACGTTTTCTGATGAGCATATTGCTCTATTTATTTACTACTCGTGATCTAAAAGTAATGATTGTATAGCGTGACGTGTTGAAGTGCGCGTGCCAAGGCGTGAATGAGTCCATCGATTAATTTGTTTTATTAAACGAATGGATATTATTAAGGAAAAAGCAGAAAGCGAAAATCACTCAAAGAGATTACCTGCGTCCTGCGATAGGTATTTGGCAAATAGCTCTCGACGAAAAGTTCGAACGAAATTATGGCAAAATAAACTCGTCGTGGCGAAAGATAGCGATCTCGAAACGAAACCAAGTGCTGTATAGAGCCGAAAACGATGCCGCGAGCATCCGATAACCGCGAGAATGTATTTTGAATAGGTTTATGTTTCATCATCTCCTTACTTTAGCTTTTAACTATCTCGCTTTCACTTGCGGTTCGTATGTTTTTTGTTCAGCCCCGAAAAGGGTAACAGGTAATAAAACGAGTGCGCGCAAAACTCAATAGACCGGGCCTCATTTCCAACCCCTTTGGTCGTATCTTTTTTCGCATCTGCTAATTCTAATGCGCTCGCCAAAATACTGTTAATCGTGACTAATGGAAGTTCCGAATCGATCGCGACCCCTAATTATAATCACCGCATCGAGATCCCACACAGCATATTGATGTACGAAACGATGTTCATACCAGCCAAAGTACTATCTTAATTAAATAAGGTTCTTGTTTACATGGAAAAGCTTGCCGTTATTTATACTCGATACGGAAACTTTTGTCATTATTAATAAGCGAGCGTTACCATTCGAGCTTTAAAATGTCTTACATAAGTTTTACCATCGTAAATTGCTCGCTTTAATCGGCTAATAAAAATATTACACACGCTTTTTATTTTCATTTTAACAAATGCACTCGACTGTTGTTTTTGGCAGAGGTGTAGAAATGTTAAATCAAATAATTCGAAGTAGAATTGCGACGGATTCATTCGCTGGTTTGTAATAACTATGTTAAGAGCTTCGCTGCGTGTTATGATGACCAAAATTAACCGCAACGCCGAATAACTCCATTGTAATGTGCGAATTAGAATTGACGTTTAACTGACACCACTTTGACTTAATGGCAAATAAATAATAGAATACATAATCTGAACTTCGAAGATGATGCGTGTCGGAAATGTCAGAATGCTTTTCGCTGATAAGCAATTCAATCAATAGGGGATTTTATGATGGACTTTTTTTCTTGTGTACGCGAGCATGATGTGTTTTTAAATGTTTCTGATTTTTAGAATGAATTATCACAAAATTTCTTCGAAAAAATTATATTTATGATTCCATTTTGCATTTTTTGAAAATGCATATAGACTGAATGAGAAAAGTTGTCAAAGAACACCTATTAGTATACCAGGTCAATATTTACTATTCCTATAATATGCTTGAATATATAGAATTTATTTTCTTTAATTACCATAAATGAGCCCATCTGAATTTTTGAAATCCGTCATTTTTACCCAAATTCAAGAGGTTATATTCTGAGGCTCATCAGCTAACTCAACGTACAGAGTTTGATCTTTCCACGTCGATTTGGTGAGGAGATAGGTGGGATTGATGAAATTTCCTGCAGTAATAATTCCCCCTCAATAACTCGTCTTTTGCTTTAACTCCCCTCTAAATTCACTAGTGGAACTAAAGACAGAATGAATCAGTTACTTGGACTCAATTTAGCGTATCCGCACCACATTTTGAGATCGATAAGCCCTCCTCCTTCCATTTACATTACCTACGTGTGAAAGTAAATTTAAGATATCATATACGGCTTATCTTCTATAATTATATGAGTCTATATGAATCACATTTTTACTTATTTGAGGCTCTTCGAGCTCTTCTCAAATTTTGATAATTCGCTATTTTGGATCCATTTTCTTCTGCAATCGGTGGGTCATATTTTGGTTTAAAATTAACCCAACACACAAAATTTGAGCTGTCTAGATTGATTTGGTGAGGCGATATGGAAGATTCAAAAAAATTTTATGACTCAAAACTTCCTTGGATATGATAGTGTCCTTGCATAGCTGGTTTTAAGGGTGGGAGGGTTTAAGTGTGTAACCCATCCAAGAGCTTCTTTTTTTCTTTTTTTTCAGGTGTTTAAATAAACTTTTTGATAATTTGAACAATTTATTATCTTTGAATTTGTAGAACTGACCCCCGCCCCCCGGCAACCATTCTAAAACCAGCACTGTGTCCTTGAATCACTTTTTCATATGAGATCAAAAACAAAAATTTTGAGTCTTTTGTCTCTCCCCTCAACCTTCTCAAACTTTGAGTGATTCGCCATTTTGAGGCGTGTGGGAAAAACAGAAAAGTATAAGAAATTGAAATCATTGCTATGTCATTTACCCAGGCGCCTTTTACACGAGGTTTTTTTTCATATTTTTTTGGCATTTTTAAAAAGAGTCTCTCACTAAATTTTGAATAAATTTCATTCATTTATTTGTATCTGGAGTTAGTTCGTGACCAGAAAATGATCCTTCAAGTTTTGTTCATAGTTGGTTTGAAAATAGTAAATCGTCAAAATTTGAGAAAGGTTTGAGGAGCCTTAAAGGGCTTAAACTTCATGTTTACGAGGTCATATGATTCCTGGGTGTATAGATTACACTATGTATCAAATTGATCTTCATAAATAATTTTGAAGAGGAAGGGGGAGGGGGTATTGCCTTTGAAATGTATTCGGAGTAAAAATAAAGTAGAAAATTGACGAATATCTAGAGTCATTATGATAAAGCAAGCCCAAATGAAAAAAAAATACTACAAATTGCAAATTCAACTTTTTGGATAGGTACTTTTGGATGAGATGGGCCGGTGGTTTTCGAACTCTGTAATGATATGTGTTTTATGCATGCATGGATGAGTTAGCAACGTTTTAATTTTCCAACGTTTTTTATTTTTAGGCATTTTTCTTATTTTTCAATTTTTCATCGTGTTAACCCTATTTTCAGAGTTTAGAAAATTTTCTTACTCAATTCTTCATTCTAGCAACTTTTTTAATTTTCAGTTTTTCATCATGTTTACCCGATTTTCAAAGTTTAGAAAATTTTCTTACTTAATAATTCTTTATCTTTGAAAATTTTTTTTGATTTTTTAACCGATTTTTGTTAATTTTTCAGGAGGTAAAATTTTAAAATTTTTATTTTCTTAGGATGTCCGTGTCTAGCATTGCAGCAAGCAAAACTTTTTCTGGGGGGGGGGCGATGGGAAATAGCTAAACCAAGATAGAACAACTAAATCTTTCCGCTCAATTTTCGTATATACGCTTGATAATTGATTTTTGAAATTTCGAAGAATTTTTGGGGTGCTATAGCTCCATAGCCCCACCTCTTTGATTGCGCCCTTGGAGTTTGGGGCAACTTGTCTTCTTTACCTTTCCTTTTTTCTAAGCAACCATTGCTTTATTAAAAATTCAGCTACAAAGGTTGGTCAACAATTTCATGATAAATTGACCAAAATTAAATTTGCCTTTGTATGCAAGTATCTACATTGTGTCCAAATCTGGACTTCACTTTTAACATATACGAGCTCACTTAATTATAATTATCAAAATTTATTTAAAGTGGTACATAACTTGATTGTACGTATTTCATATTGTGTACGTACCTATTAAATAAATCCATAAATCCAATAATAATGATAGGGATAATAATATTTTTAAGAATGAGAAAATTGCTAAAATTAAAAAGAATAAAAAATAAATAAAAATAATCAAAAATTAATAAATGACAAAAATAATAAAATTTAAGTAAATAATATTAATTCAATTTAATTTTTTAATAATTTTTATTAAAAAGAAAAATTATTTCATTACTTAAAAAATGTTTAAAAACACCCCAAAACATATAAAAAACTTAAAAAAAAATTGTCTTTGTAGAAAAGTTGCTTCTCAACATATTGCTTGCAGTAGTATTGGGTATAAATCATTCAAGTTTAGTAATTTTTTTTTATATCTTTTTTTTCTTATCCTTTTTTAATTTGAATATTTAATTTAAAAGTAAGATTTTTTTATATATTAATTTATTTAAATAAATTTAATAATTGATTAATAATTTTTATATACATATTATTTTTTTCTAAAATAGCTTTTTTTTATTTCATTTTTGATTAATAAAAATTATAAAATAAAAAAATTAAAAAAACAATTTTAATTATTTTTAAAAATTTATTCATGTAATTTATTAAATAGTTATTTATAAATTAATTAATAAATCATAAAAAAAATATTAAAATTTATTAATAAATTAAATAAAAAAAAAATTAATCCCTACTAATCTTAAAATCACCATGCTTTGGGTTTCTACAACATCCCTACATTCATCATGTACACCATCCATCTAAAACTTCAGCATGAAGTTTTGAATAGTACCTACCTACTTGAAATATTTTTTGGCTTGATATTAATGATAATTATATTAATAATCACCATTTTTACTTGTAATTCTCTTAGTACAATAAATAAAACTACCATAAATCTTTTTATTTCAATGAATATTCAAATCGTACAAAATTTTCTATAAAATATAATTTTCGAATAAGCACTGCAAAAAAAAGTGAACCAAGTAACTAAGCATAGTCATATATACGTATTTTCAACGTCTAAACAACTAGATAAGATTTTCTTGTTTATACTTTAGTCATTCACTCGAATATATACTTTCTTAATTCTTCTCGAGCTAAAAACTTTCGACACAAATTACTTTGTCACATCGCTAATGAAAATTACGAAAGCATATTCTAGAAAATTTTCATCTCTGTGAAAGCCGAAAGCCCTCGAAACACTTTTCCTTCCGGAGTAAAAAGATTAAATGTAATTTCTTTCAGAAAACATGTCGAAATTTACGCTCGAATGCTTCGAAAATGAAACCTCTCGAGGGTGAAGATTGTTGAAAAATAATAAATTTAAAATATATTTGACCTGAAATGATATACTCGTACGTTTGTAGGTAAAACAATCATAAAAAGCGAAAATTGCTTTTCTTTATTGTTTTTATTCAACGTACTAACACGGTGATACGTACATAGATACTTATTCGAAGTTATGATACTTTCTCGCGAAAAAAGTTCCATCCTTAATTCGGTTTTATTTCGCGTCACAATTCCAAACTGACCTCTTACGTATAAAAGGCAAATGGCGAGAAAATTAAAGAGCTCGCTTTTGCGACTTTTAAAACTCGCTGAAAAATTGAATTACTTTTATTCGAAACTAGCAGCCATCAAAAATTCGCCAACGAGAGAGAATATAAGAGAATAACAACCGTTTGAATGTTACATCGTATAGAAAACGCTTATGTGCGGTTGTGTTTTCATTACTCCTTCGCTCTGTCTCGTAATTTACATACGACAACGAGAAAAACCAAATCGTTTCAAACAATACCATCAAAAAGGCGTTATTTATTTCCCATGTAGGGGATAAAAATAGCTGGCGGAATACGTTGACAATATAAGCAATACAAATTTAAATTTAAGCTCGACAACAGTTGGCTGGAAAAAGTCATTTGTGTTCTACGTATATACGTTCGTTGCCAAAATTGAAACCGTCGCTATGCCAGAGTATCAATTTGGTAATTTTAATTGAATGCACGATTACAGCCTTACCCATTTCGAAAATTATTAACTCGTGACGTGTTTCCTTCGTAACCTTCATTTGTTCGCTGGTTGGGTCGATTGGCATCAGTTTAAATACATGTTTATTCGTCAAATGAAAATTTTCCATTTCAGTTTTTATGTTCGAAATTTCTCAAAGAGTAAATTCCGAAGTAACAGATAAGCCATTGAGATGTCTACTTAATGCAATAAATAAGTATTTTATTCATCGTTGTGCTTTCCCCAAATGAACTTCTTATCTGTATGGAAAACTTTATCGGAATTATCATTGACGAAATTCGCTCGCCATCGAAGTTGTACTTTTTTGCATAATCCTCTTCGTGAATACGCTTGATGAATTTTTAATCAAGTTTGAACGCGCAACCGCACCAAAATATGTTCAAAGAGACATCTTGAAATGTCAACAACTCGCTTAAATGAACTATCATCAACTTTTTGAAAATGTCGAAAAGTTTAGCACGTTCTTTCAACGTATAGTTGTGTTTTTGAAGATGAAAAATACCTCTGGCGATGTGAAAAAATTGAGATTACAAAATTCATCATCTCCTATTTGATTAATTTGTCTTGAATTAAAAAGTACTAGAAATTTAAATAAATAGGTATCTACCTAATTCATCTTGTATCTTGTCATAGAGATAGAAGAAAAAACTGAAAGAAAAAACTTTATTACGATACAGTTCACATTGGTGCTTTTCATTTCTCGAAATGATGAATGGCATGCGCTGAAATATGTACTTATTCGTTGGCCCGTTCAATTTAATTTTATTGAGGTTCATTTTGAACTCGATTCCTCCTATTGGCAATTGGTCGTATTATTACGAAGTATACTATTTCCAATAAACTGAACCAACTGAAACCTAAAAATAAACCCATAATGCCCCCCACGTTTCCTGAAACAATAGAGTTTTATTATTATCTCGTAATTCGACGGTATAACGTGGATACATGACCGATATAATGGTATGATACACGTTGTAAGATTAAATATTAGCCTCATTGATATCATACGATGATTATGCTTAAGTGGACAAAACTATAGACTACCTTCAGCTAAATTAATCGGATGGATTTTTATGTAGTGATTAAAATTTGTGTGCTTCATAGTTGATACAATTTAAATATTGCTTACAAGGGAACCACATGGATTCCATGACACTCGAATTTCAATGGGTAAATTTTGTTGGAAAGTATATCATTACAAGACATTTTACCAAAATTTCAGCTACAATTGGTCATTTGAAGAGGAGTTATGATATTAAAAATTTGGAAGTAAGCAGCTATTGTTCAAATCTTAAAAATCCTTCAAATTCGGGGGAGAGTCGCAGCCTCCTAAGTTCCCTTAATCTCAGCCTGATGCTATTATTACATGACATCTGGGCCGAGGAGAGCTATGATCAGTTCAAGAACAAAAAATTCTCGATCTCTTCTTTTGAATGGAATTTCTTCGCATCAGGGGCGTACCGAGGACCTTCTTCGGGGGGGGGGGAGAGAGAAAACCAAAAATTGTCAACTAATACCATGAAATTTTACCAACTGTTCACCTTTTTTTTTTTTTTTTTGCTCCACAAAAATAAATACGATGTCACAGTCTTGTTAATCTTAAAAAATTTTAAAAATGGCTGAAATAATACTGCGCAAGTGGTCAAGTTTACCAACTTTACGCTAAACTCCAAATTTACCAACTTTTCAAAAGCCAAGGGGGGAAGCTCCCCCCTTCCCCCCTTTCGGTACGTGCTTGCTTCGCATTAAAAAAAATTATTTCTAAACATTTTACTAATTTTTGAAACAGTTTTTATTTCATCTAAATTTTTCGTTTTTTAAGCATTTCATGAATTAATAAACATTATTTTTCCAGTACTGGAAGAAATGTGCCTCTTCCTTCTCCCTCTCCCCCTCCCTTCAAAATGGTTCTCAGTAATTTTATTATCAAATAACGCCAAAAAGAAGTGATGAAAATTTCAACTTTCAAAATCAATTTTAAGATGGTTAAAATAGGCTCCAAATTTCAAAAATTTCTTTTTAAATACAAAGAAAATTTGAAAAACAAAAATTCAGTTTGAATTGTGAAAAATTTAGAACTGTAAAATAAGAACAAGTTTCTTTAAATCTCTTTTCAGGTCCTCTCAAGATGGTCAAGATTAAGATAACCTTCCAATTCTTTACTCCTACTTTTCGGTAGTCCTAATAAAACCGCTTTTCTGTGATCACTTTTGTATTGAAAATTCAGTTGAAGAGGTTGCTCTATAATTTCCTAAATAAATTTGGCAAAAATTAAGTTCGTCAACGTACACAAGTTCGTACATTGTGTGTGCTCCAAGCTGGGTATCACTTTCGTTCATACGAATTTACTTCAATATTACGAAGATTATCAAAACATATATTTAAATTGGTACATATGTGTTATAGATGTTTACGTACCCAGAAAATCAGTAAATCCATACATGCCACTACGTATAACACCTAATGTATCCCTTCTCTGATATGCCAATGAAATAGTGCTGATCTTCGGTATATTCGTCATATTTGGATTTAAATTTCTACGTCACAAAAATACTTAAAAATAAATAAGTAGATTTAATCAAATATTTGTCAATAGAAGTTGATAAATACTTTATGATTGAATCATAAGAAACTCCATCCAAAGTTAAAACATCCACATCGTATTCGAGATTCGTACACGAAGGTAAACAACCGCAACCGCTTTTCGCTTTGGTATAAAGTTCGGAGAATCTCACTAAACATAAACACAGTAACAACCCAACTTTATCATCTGTTGCTTATCGTTTTAATAAGAAAAAAGAACCAATATAACGTCGGCCTATCGCACATTATCTTCCATTAGTCGGTTTTATTGGGCTTTAAAAACTTTTCTCATCGAGGTACCGCGAAAGCAAAATATGTTATTTCAATTTTCCAACGACCTAGAAGTCGTTACTCGGTATGGGTTTCGCGACTATAGCTACGCTGAAATGATGTGCGCCAGTACTTGGGATTTTCATTTTGATATTAGAAAAGTTCTCGGGTCGAAAGTCAAAAGAATAACCGATGAGTCCTTTTTCACTTTATTAAACATGTTTTATTGGCTTAGATCGACTTTTTTTAGGACTTGTGGTATCTTGCCATTTTCAATGATCAGGGTTAGGGTTAAGTGTAGAGTGAAACAATACGTCTTCGAGAGCACATGGATATTCAGCCTTACTCGATAAGCAAAACTCACCTACTGAATCTTCAATACAATCCATCTTCTTCTGGCTGCAGATCGGGGTGAATAGTGATCCTAAAGACACATAATGAAGGTTACACGTGAATAATCTCTCGAATCACTTGGTCTAATAAATGTTGACCATCCCAAAAAATATTTTTTCATAAACATGTAGAGACTAGCTCTGCTAACAACATACTAATAATCCTCATTCGTGGGTGATGTGCGTATCTCACAGGATAAATTTTTTTTTTTTTTTTTGCTATATCTTCTGAGGGTTTCATTGTAGGGCAAAAATAGCTCAGTACAATTTTATTTTTCACTAAATTTCCTATAACTTTTTTACGAAAATTTTTTTTCTACGACCAATAGGTGGTGAGTTAGAGGTGTTTGAAATTTAATACTTTAGTGACTTCATTATAATTAATTCCATTATGCTATGCGGCATTATAATATACTAAGTGAAAATGCATACATACAATATACCAACCCAATCATGACTCTTTATATGTCTCAGACTTCTCCTCTTAATTACCTTCAATACATACATAACCAAGTACATACGAATATTTTAATGCGAATACAAGACTGTTACTATGCTATACATAGAGTAGTTATAATATTAACTGGTCTATTTTCTGATTGGTTGTACGTCACGCGTGTAACAACCAATCAGCAAGTTGGAAAGTGGTAAATTACCTCGACTCACTCGTAAAATAAAAACATGAATCAGCTGATGATTCAAATCACAAAAAATGAATTTCACTCGTTCACTGAAAACTGAACGATATTATTTAGGAAGGTAGAAATGCAATTACCTAGATTTTATTACATTCTTGCCTTATGATTGGTTGTTACGTGTGCTACGTATGACCAATCAGAAAACTGGCCATTTATTATTACTACTCTATAATTATGTGTAACACCTCCTGAACTGACTACATGTGTACTCACTACTAACTTCATGTTTATTTCAGTCAATCAGTCTTCTCTTCCCACTCTCGTATACAGTTACGCAGAAGATGAAGTAACTGAATGAGATATTTTTTTAATTTTTACTTCTCATTTATTTAAAAAGAAAAATTCGTTGAAAGTTACAAAAAATAAAATTTCAAAATTTGACCTCTTCTTTGGCGATTTTTCTTCATATTTCTTTATAATGCAAATATTGATATACTATGGGCATAGACCACCCAACCCTCCTCAACCTCCAAGAATATACTTGGAAATGAAGGCTCGAAGAAGAGGTTCAAAAATGTTGAAAAATTTTTATTTTATAATTTTTTATAATTTTGAAACATTTTTTTTTTCTAATAAATGGGAGGTAAAAATTCATAAAAATATCACATATAATTAGCTTACCTTCGTCATAACTGTATATAAGAGTGGAGAGAAAGAGAGAGAGAGCTAGGACAAACAAAATTAATATGTAGTCAGTTCAGAAGGTGTCATACATAATCATGTAGTACAGCAACAGGTAGGTAATAGGTATGTATTTGAAAGAGAAGGAAGGGGTCTGAGACCTTCATAGGGTCATGATTGCGTTAGTATGTAGTCACGAGTCATTTTATATGCATTTTTCATTCATATGTACGTATAATATCACGCAAAACATAACTGAATCAGTAATTGTAATGAAGCACCCAAAGTACCAAATTTTGAGCACCTCCAACTCCCCACCTATTGATTGTAGAAAAAAAAACTTCATATAAAAGTTGTATAAAATTTAAAATAAAATAAATTTACACTGATCTATTTTTGTTCTAAAATCAACTCCTGAGGAGATATAGCAAAAAAAAACATTTTTTAGTCGTTCGAATTCCCCTGTGGACTACGCACACCATCAAGGAATGAGGACTACTAGATGGACTGCATTACGCAACAATGTTCTAAGTAAAATGAGGCGCCATAGACTTGTTGGTCGATCTTATTTTTGTTTTTAATGAGAAAAACTAGTAATGAATGAAATCATTCTTGTTATTTAAATAATTTCAAAGACAAACAAGCGAAATTTGTTCAGTTTGATTGACTGGCTTTGTTATAATTTACATTACATCAGAAACTTGATGTAGTTAAAGTTTATGGCGCCTCATTTCACTTAGAACATTGTTGCGTAATGCAGTCCAGATGAACTTATTCATACATTAAATGTGATAAGCACTTCTACGGTATCAATGAGACAACCCTGCCTTTCATCTTGTGTATTATACGTGTACTTCTATCTTACTTGGGTGATAATAGGCTACACAGCCGCAACTCTGTAACGAATAATTGCTTTCGCATTCCAAATCACAGTTCACTTGAGTATAAAGTTTGAAAAAATGTAATTTCCTTTCATGGTCGAAGTAACAACCTCGATCTTGCGGCGACCACATTTTCACTCCGCTCGACGTGCGTAACTTCTTAGGAAGTATTGTGACCCAATGAAACGTGTTCTTACTGGCACCTATTTTAGCATATGCTGAAGTAGGCATTTCTGCCGGACTGTGTATTAAAATCTAAAACATTCCGTAGACTGAATTCAGTTTCGTAACATGGGGCCCAATTTTGTTATAAAATTAAATCCTTCGTTTCGTTCTACCGTGTATCCGATGAAACCAAAAAAGCATTTTTCATCTGAACTAGCATTGGATATTTTCAAAGACATAGTCAATGCATGCTTGAGTCCACTTCCTGATGTCCTCCTAGGTACATCGTCTTCTTTATGAGGACCACTGTATCCATTTTCAGGAGTCCAATCGACTGAATCAGTTTTAGACCATATACTTAAATTTTTCATGAAATTATACATTTGCATTCTGTATATATTGGCCATAGAAAGAAAAAAAATAGAGAATTATAAAGACTTGCCATCAACTCATCTAGCAGCTATGTAAATTAAATTACATACAATGTAATTATTCTCGCCACATTAGCATAAGCGGTAACCCTTCTAAATGAAAAAAAGCTGATAAAATCAAATTTACACCATAAAAAAAAAATGATAATTCCGCTAAACACAAAATTATCATTATATTTTCGTTTTGGTATAAATCTAAATAAATTAGCTCTTTATTACAGATCCTTTTTTATGGTATAACGAAGTAAAATTAAATTTCAACCTTAAAATCCCAACACAACGTTAAAAACGCCGGTTAAAGCTCGTAAATGACTGATAAAAAATTTTAACTTCACCAGGAAAAAAATCCGTAATAAGTCGCGCATTTAAATTCTCCTCGAATAAAGTCAGTTGCTATTCAACGCATAAAAAAACTTTTTTATCTAACATTTCTTATTAAAAATTTCTGTTTTAAGCAAGCTGGAATGTACACGGGTGCATTTAAATTATACGTTTATAGAGTGAAATGAAAAACTCACTCAGTATTTTGTGCGTAAGTTGAAAACTTGTCACTTTATAATGGCGCTGTCGGTAGGACCTGGTGGAGGGGAGATCGTAATTTTCACATTACGCATGTAAACTTCGCGTCGGCAACGAATTAATAATACGTGCATATATTAAACGGCGATTTAAATTTTAGTCCTACTACTGTGCACGGAAAACTTGCTCGTTAATATGTCGGTAAAAAGTTTTGTGCCACGGATTGGAGCGCCCGTTTCTAAGTACTATTTAGCGCGCTACCGAGCTTGTTATGCTTTATTGCGCGACAGCCATAAGCCTTTAAAAGCAATGATGTGTTTCGAACAGGCTGTTAAAATAATATTATGGCTGAAATGATTAGAATATACGGGCAAAGTGTGGAAGGAATGGCGGCGAATCTTGCTAGCTCGTGGATTAATAATCGGGAATTTTTTCTCACAACGTATGGGGAAAAATTCGTTAAAAAGTTTTCCCTCGTGTATTTATACGTGAGCTGAAATATCAACGTAAACGTCATTGAATTCTGTGTAACATTTTCTTCGCATCGTCGTGTTTGCTAACAAATTTCTAAAAACTTGTTATATGTACTGTAATATACGGTTGAGTTTATTTTTCGTTTTCGTCGAATGATCTCGCGCCGATTTCGTCGATATACCTTTTATTTGACACGTCAATGGATACATTACTTACTTACATTTTCAAAAAATTTATGATAATTTATGCTTTTGCTGAGCTAGATAACGTTATTTGTTTATTATTCATTTATCCTTGTTTAAAACAAATTAGGTATGGTACTTTTACAAAAACTATTGCATCACAATTAATTTCTGAAATTTTATCAAGTTTCCACAATTTAATTTGAATTTTTCTTGCCCACTTAACTTTTTTCAGACTGATTATTCGATATCACACACCACATCGCGACATAAAAGGCGAAAAAGAGCCCAATAACAATATAGCATATGTAATAACTCCTTCATATATGTTACATCGATGACGAACATTTCAAAAGTGAAATTCAACGCATACTATGAGAAGAAAATGACATAAAAACTTTAATATCCAAGAAAAAGACGTGCCACGACAACGAAATTGCCTTCGCGCCCATTTATAAATGTAAGAACGAGATGAAATCATTCTAACAGAATTTAGGAGGGATTTGAAGCCTTACAGAGGAATAGCTATAGATATAGTTTGACGATGAAAAATGAAATCTGTTATTTTTTGGCGAAGCTATTTTTCGACATAGAGGTAGCTATCAATGTACGTATAAGCGAAGCAAAGAGAAAATGGAATTTTCCAGCACTGGCTGGTAGGCTAGCTAGTGAGTGAAAATTATGTATACCTACACTTCGTAATAGTAGTCCGTCAGCAGCACTTTGAAGGGTAACATGTTGAAACTATGACATAACCCCAAATCAGTTAATACCGGTTGCATGTAGTCACATGGATTTTGTAATGTTGCGTTGGTCCATTTTGCGTATGCGAAAATTTCTTTGCATGCTATATGCGCATTCTATTTATGTAAAAGATCATTTGAAAAGTAACCTTTAATTTAATTTTGGGCCAACTAGTTTGTCTAGACTTGTTCACTATACTTATTAATAGTCAATTACAGAGTAGATTGTTATAGGTATAATAAGATGAAGACATGAACTTGAACAACTATATAAATATGTGTAATATGAGAAATCGTTTAAATTATGAGAATCTGTGGCAGTAGGCGATCTATTTATGAGTATTATAAAATTAAGAAAGAAATACCTACTTCCATGAATACTCATATATTATATTTACACGTAATTATATAGATTTTGTACGCATTCGTTTCAAATTATCCAAGCTAGCTTCACCACAAATCAACAAAATGAAAACAATTGTGTTTTTTTCTTCGTGAAATTCCTGATTCATTCAACAAGTTTTCAACATAATTAATTATTCCCAAACCCAACTTCGTGTTTTTGAAAGGTCATGTTTTCAAACATAACTTGAAAAAATGTTTAGAATACAATCATGTATTGGTTGATTTCTTATCAGTGTCGACAATGATAAGAAATCAACCAATCGAAGGATTCGCAAGTTCAGTTATGTTATAACGTTAGTTATGTTTGATAATGTGAAAACATGTACGCCTTTCAGAAACACAAAGTTGGGGTTTAAGAAATAAATAATTAATTACATATGTTGAAAACTTGCGTAGAGAATCAGGAAAGGTTGAAAACATAATGTTTTGATTTTGTTAGTTCGGTGTTGAACGATTTAAACTGATAACTTGATTTTTTTTATTTGTTTCATTCTTTCGAATATATGAACAAAATTTAAATATGATATATAGGTATGCAGTCACAATTCTTATATTATAATTGAGAATCAAGGTAATTATTAATTTATACTTACATTGATCATATAATGAAATACATTCAAATCAATTGTATCCAATGACGACTGTTCTAAATTAAAAAGTTGACTATGTGAGCAGAAAACACTTGCATAGTCTAGTTGGTTTAAATATCTTCAAACAGAAATAGCATAATTTTCACAAAATTGTGTACCTATACCTAAAAAGTTAGCTGAATCGCTAAATAATGTATCAATCCAAAAACTTACGTTCTATTCATGTTTGCTTTTTCGGCTACACTCATTGAGTAGTAAGCTGAAGTATTGAAAACAGACTGGTTAATTTGAACTGTTCCGCAAACAGTAACAGCTGGAAATGGTATGAGACCAACTGGGGTTGGTTTGTTCTCCATTGTGACAATAGCTGGGCTATCGAGCCAGTGGCTAATACTGTGTCTTATGGATAAAAAACAGCATACGTATACTCCGCATAATGCCAATATCCAAAACAATCTATCAATTTAAAGGAAATGTAACATGTTTATCGTGATCTAGATATTGACCAAAAGATTCAGATATATGAGGATAATAGGCATTAATAAAAAATGTTATTAATTAAATATTATTCTTCACCTACAGGTAAGTACCTACTCAAATTTATTTTTATTATAACTTTACCAACAACAATTTCTATCGTATCATGCATGATTAGAACTCATAAAAACTTCATTTGAATTGTCCTAACATTAGAAAAATGCGTTTCAGAGACCCTATAGCAGCTGAAAGGAATAGATAGAACGTGTAGATTCACTTCCAAGATCGATAGAGAAAGTCAGAGCCCAAGAAGAAAGGAATTATATAAATGAAATTCATTCAAAACTTAAAACTTAAAAAATTTGAGGTCAAGTAATAACCTTCTCTTTACCTTCCTAGTTAGACCGCATTACTCAACATACCTTGCATTTATTTTAAAGAAAAAAGTATCAAATCGAAAACTTTCATCGATCAGCTCCCCGTATAAGTAGTTTATTCAGCCTACATACAATTTTCAAGTTGAATCAGTCGACCCAGAAAGCCTTTCTATTCAATACGCCTACACCATTATACGTTCAACTTCAATAACAGGAAATTAATTTATTTACCTAATAGGGAAGGGAACTTTCTTCGTCATCTGCGGATTCAAAACAAATATAATCGTAAATACACTAAAAAAAACAATCCTTTGTTGACTAACTATTTAGTTTAATAAGTTCATTTGTCGGGTTCCTTTCTCTTTCTATTCGCTCATTCGGTGGACGAGAAAGTTGAAATACCTATTTAGAACGTTCGAACCACAAGAAATAACATGTTAAGTCTAGGCAAAACTATACAAAGTATACGAGATAACTTGGAAAACAACGTAGAATCTGAAAGAAAATATATACTGTATATTTATTTATACTCATCCTTTATTATGTGATACCGAATAATGCCTAAATAATAATTTTGAAATATTTTCCCTCAGAACTAGGTGCAAACTACAAAGATATTCACGCAGGCTAAGTTATCTTCGATATTTCATCAAACATGCGAGAAATAATTACCTCCAGAAGTTCAGTGAAACAAAAGTAAAAGCTCTCAGTGTAAATTCCAACTTTTGTGCTCTTGCCAGAGAATATTTTAAGAGAAATTGTTTTTTTTTTGTTATAAACAAAGAAAAATAGGTGCGTCAGAAATTCGAAAATGTGCGGTTTTTCTTGTGAAAATTCATCGTATTCCGCTATATTATAAGTTTTTCACTTCCATGAGAAATTCCCAGTTTCAGAGTTCGTCTACCCTATGACTAGTTCAATTGGTGAATGCTTCATGTTAGTGGAGAAGTTTTCAAAGAATTTCCGCAATGTTTAGAAATTTTTTAAAACTTTTTTTTTTTCGCATAATTTTAAAAAGTTTTCATTTGATTCGAAGGCATACTACATATTCTTTTATATTTTTCAAAATGGAAAATTTTTTGTAAAACAATACTTAAAAGTATGGAAATGACAACGCTGACCGATTCGAGATTATTTTATTTTTCACTCGGGTCAAACAAGTCGTATAGACAACATCGGCAAGAGGGGGAAAAAAGAGAAAATCTTAGATGATAATTTTCAGGCGTATAAATTTCATTCGGGAGAAATGAAATTGAATTATCGGAGCGTAAAATAAATATTTGAGTTCTTCAAAAGGCAGTGGATAAATGTAGAAAGGCTGAACTTCAATACTTCAGTTATAACAGGTATATAACATAATATTATATACTTATGTAGTTATTTACATTTATTGATAAGAAAATTTACCAATAAACTGAAAAATTATCGGAGCGCATTGAATTTTGATGAGAGGCATATTCAAACTTGGGAATAACGACGATGTTAATCTCTTCATACTTACTTTATACTTATTGAAAACCCACTGAATTTGACATATACCTTGCGTCTAAGTGATTCGGATGCAATCAGCGCAAAAATCTCTTTTCTAATCATTTAAAATTCTTTTTTCAAATGCAAAGAAATTGTAATGCAGTTGAAATGAATTTATCAGCCTCAAAATTCATTAAAGTAATTTAAAAAAATTCTTGATTTAAAATTGTAAGTTAACTTTTTTTATGTTATCAACAAACTGAATTTTTGCGCTTATTGTACCGGAATCACTTGGACGCATGGTACCTATTATATTTTTTTGTGTTCATAGTGATTACTGAAACTATATTTATCTAATTTTAGGTATTTGAGGTTCCTTGAGCTTCCTTAAATTTTGACCATTTCATAAAAATATTATATTCTAGTCCCAGTGAGGTTGTGGTAAACTAGATACATGGACGATCAAATAGTGAATTTATTTGGATGTATATGTAGGCTGAAATATTTTTGCTTTTTAAACTGGTAAATGTTGAAGATATATTTAACTGATGAAATTTAAAAAAAAAAACGAAAGCGAACTGAAACAGTTTTATTTCATCTTAGTTTTTGTTTTGTTTCTGTTTTCGTTTTGTTCCAGGTTCAAGTTTTCGATTCACTTTTTGAGGTATCGGTTTGGTTTGGTTCTAGATTATCAATATAGTGATGTGCCGCGTAATTTGAAACGTAAGTTACCGACCTAAATTATGTAATATTACAAGTCATAAATTATCATTTTCTGTAATATTACCAAAATCGGTACTTTAAAAAAAATTGATCTTTTGTTCTTTTTTTGTTATAAAATTATCATTTTTCAAAAAAAAAAAGTTGTATATTTTTTTAACTGGCAATTTTTAGTATACATAATTTAGAAAAAGTTTGTTTGTAATAAAAATATCATTTTGTATAGAAAAAAATGGTATATATTGTTTTTAATTGGTTATTTTTTCGTATTTATAGTTTAAAAATTTGATTCCTTGAATTGAATGTTATAAATAATGGGTACCGTCTAACAGGTAAGTAACGTAAGTTATTTATAATATACTTGAAAAGGGGTAATTTGTCAAGGTATAGATTACAGTAATTTATGGTAAGTTACCACATTTTTTAGGATTTGGATTTTTTTAAAGTAGAAAAAAATGGTAATATTACCGTAACTTACCAAAATTACGTAACATTGCACATCACTAGCTCATATACGTTCAACTGTAATCAGTTTGTTTTTGTTTCACTTTCCTTTCGTTACAACACGCAAGGTAACCAACTTGAGGCGTTTAAGGCTATGAAAACAATCCCTTTCCAAATAAATAGCCAAAGCCCCCCTCTTCTTACAACCAAATCCCGTCTTATTTCTCTTTAATAATATGACTACAAATATGAAACGCGAATGTGCACAGCATGTCCATTCCTTTTTCTCCCAAATCGGGTAATCCGTAAAATCTATCTTTTTACTCAAAACTCATAAACGAATGGACCTGACTTGAGCACACGCTTGCTTTTTTCGGTTCATTTATTAAGTAAAAAAGCTTTTAGCCCCAGTATATGAAAAAGGATTTCCAATAAGTAAAAAAATACAACGCAGGTTTACAAAAGAATATCTACATCTAATAAACCTGTGAAAATATTTTCAAACCTACCTCTCATAATAATTTCTTTCTTGTTCGACTAAATAATGGAATCCATGCAATGAGGTAGTGTTACAAAATTTTTCAAAAATGACAGCAAACGGTTACTACTTGAATTACGAGTATCTTTGCCTCGAATTATCTGACTCCTATGTTTGGAGATGAGCGATTTCCATGAATTATTTTTTGAAATTCCATCTGTTTCTGTCAAGCCAACCTACAACGTAAATGTTTTTAGTATTTACTTAACGCCGAGATAAGGAAAAGAGGTGAATATAACTGAAAGAATAAATCTACTTCATTTTGTGAAAATGTAATATATATCGTTTTAGTTTGGAGTAAGATGGAGAAATAAATGAAAAAAAAAATTCTCTGTATAGTAGGTTGGTAAATTTATTTTGGTTGGCAGTTATGACTGATAGGATGAGAAATAGGCTTTATATATCGATATTGAATATGATGAATTTTCGTATCTATTCCATATTGCTTACGTTTAAAGCCTTATAGCTGTAAAAAACCAACGTTATTATTATTTATTTAAAGATTTAATTTCGAATATAAAATTATAAATCACCTATTAGTGAATCAGGTACTTACATGCCTAATTTACATAATTTGAAAAGTGAAAGAACGGTGACATTACTCAAATCTAAACTAGTAGGTAATATTGATAAGATATTGCTCTACGTAAGGTTTCATGAACTCGTGAAGATTGAGGTCTTTTTTCCTTAACTCATTTCTTACCTGATCACTTATAACTCTATTATGAATCTTATCGCGTTTCTTCATTTCTTCCGTCGAATCGCTGGATAAAGGGATAATGAAAGGCGTTTTACGACTTCTTTTACCGGCCATTTCTCTTATATATTCCGAAGCCGTGAAAAAGGATTCATTGCCATAAGCGGCGACAGAAGGCCGAAACATCATCACAACACTAACAATTTGTAGTTTCGTTCTCATTTTCGTCGGCCGTATTTATTATTCGCTGTTTACATAACACTTTTTATTAGCTGATCGACATTCGCGATTATAACAATGTCAATATAAAATTTGCAATTGCATGATTTTATTATTTTTTCAAAAAAAAAATTAAATATACATAAACCGATGAGAAAAAATCTAAAACAACATTCCTGTAAATACAACTCTTCGAGTTATACTTTTGAAAATGCCATACCTAGTGAGTTTATTGTATGACTCGAGTCCTTTATTAATTTATTGACTTGATAAAATATCATGTATTGTGTAATGTGTACAATGAAAATTACCAACCTCTACTTACCTTTCTTCATGGAATCATTTCGAATTGAAGTAACTACGATGATTGGTTGTTTTCGATACACAATGGGTATACTTATGGCAACAATCCCCAGAGTAGGTTTCTATGTAGACGGTGCGTTTGAAATCATTTTCAAACATTGGTTTTGCTTTATAGTTGTAAGTGGAACTGTTTTCTTCCTTTTTAGACACGTAGTTACAATTAATGCCATGAAACAGGGTAGGTATGTTTCGTTAAATTTAATTATCTACTACAATAATATCTTGTTGGAGATTTTCAGCAATCAATATTTATGAGTTATGACTTATGACCAATATAAAATGAAAATAATTTAATCATTTTACTTAACTATTCATTGTAATCAAAGAAAAACGAAATCTTTATAACCAAAACATAGAGTAGATATACCTAATAACGTCATGCTTTCAATAATTTCATAGAATAAAGAGATTTCTATTAATTTTTCACTTGAATTGCTCCCTCTTAAAAACTGGAAGGAGTGCGGTCCAAAATTTTGGTCAAAGATATTTCTCCATAGTACCCACTACCCACTTACCATCTAAGTATCAGTCCGATATCGCTCCAAGGCAAATTTATCATACTTATCCACCTATACCCTTGGTAACGTTTTTCTTAACATTTACCAAATCCTAATTTTTATATTTCAATGATTTATGAACCTCAAAAGTGAATTGAATTTCTGGATACGATCAAGCTATGCTTTATGTCTTCATTTTTTACTTATCATTACGTTCATTTCAAGTTAAGTGCTTATCCAAATTCAAAAATAAAATAGAACTTGAAACTAAACCACTACCTCTGTACGAATCTCCTTTCGAACATTTCATGCCAATAAAGCTTTACAACATGGAAAATGTAATTTCAGTTTTGCCTTTTTAACCTATCTACTTTTGTATAAAGCTTAAGGCAAAAATAAAACCTACACTATCCATAAATTGCGCAGATATGGTCTTTCTTGTAACCTCTCTCACATGTAAAATGTATCAAGTGGTTGTTTTTGCCTCGGAATTTATACATCTGCACGTTACATCTTCGTAAAAACTCTTGGAAATGTGCTACGCAAAGGCTTCTTCAGTGAAAATGCGAAATTTTCTATCGCTCGTATTCTTCTACTCAATATGTGAATTCAAATTGAACAAGAATTCCTATTAAGTAACATTATACTGGAGGCTGAAAAATCTCATCCTCTACAAATACCAGCAAATACCTACGAGCAGAAGATACGAACATAATATATTCGTTTAAAATGTCTCCAACCATGTCCAATTACTTTTTTTGCGTTTCATATACGTCAGTGGAAAATATTCCACTCGAGATAAAAGAAAATATTCGTACAATTCGCGATATAATTCATCAAGTTTCAAGCGACAGAAATTCCTGCTTTTTTCGTTTTAAAAAGCGAAAAGTTTTTCAACTTTTGAAACTCAAGTATTCGGAAGTGATTTGAAAAATTACGACGATTTATTTTTTCTACGAAAATAATAAAACGTATTAAAATAGCCACGCGTGTAATTCCCTATTGAATTACAGAAAGTTCGTTCAAAATTTCAAGTTTCATTATTAGGAAAAAAAAAATCTAAAAACAACAGCATTTTTATGTTCTCTTGGGAAATGTAATGGAAAAACAAGTTTTGTAACAAAGATTTTTTTGGTACAAAAAACGAATAGTTTAATGCCAATTTTGAGAAGTGAGTTATTTGCATAGAGAGGAAATTAAAAATGAATTTGAAAATTCTTAACAAATGAAAATTTACATAGCTACGTAAATATAAACTGATCTCTCAAGTCTAAGAAGTATCTATAAGACATTTTTTATTCATTTAATTTCCTTCGTTAGGTCGCTATTAAAACTATTTTTAATAATCTGTACTCCAGTCAAATCGTAAAATAAAACTCAACACATAAAACGACACCGAAACGTTTTATTTACAGTGAAAACAATATATCAAGAGTTTTCGTGCTATAAAACAACGTACTAATACTCGTCAAATATATAATTAATCGTAACATTTCTTTGGAATAACGATATTAAAATTACACAATTATATCTTAAAATATCAGTTATGAAATCAAAAAAAAAAAATTTTAATAGGAGATTCACACTATTTGTTCGATTCTCACCACCACTAAGTAATGATCGTATTAAAAACGGTTAAACTTTTAAAAAGTATACTGCATTTTTAATCAAACATACATATATTGCGAATTTAATAATGTAGTAAACAAATAAAAGACAAAGTGTTACATGCAGATGGACTATACAAAGATGACATATCACATTAAAAAAAAAAAAAAATAGAAAAAAATGAAGAATGTATTTCTTGGTGAACTTACAACTAAAAAAAAATGAATACATAAAAAATTGGAAAAATAAACATTTATTAGATAATGAGACTAGTTAAATTTAACGCTAAACGTTAAATAACCGCCGTTAAACGCTTAAAATTATATTTTACGACATGACAATATTTTGAATAGACTAATTAAATTTTGTTATAACATTAAAATAAATTATTGTGAAATTTCATTCGATAAGTTCTTCGAATCTGCATTTTAAATGATGAAAATCTGATCGCCGTGGGTTAGTACGAAGTCGACGAATAGGTTAATCGGTCCGATAGAAGAGAGCGAAAGCTGGTTATTAGGGCTCCATATCAAATTAGGTCCAAATACCACGGATAGATTGGAAGACGTCATTTTATTCAAATCGCTACGATCCATTACCTAAAATAATTACCAGATTTATAAGTCACAGGATTCGGTTACTTTAAAAATGATAAAATGATCAACTTGATTAGATACCTTTGATAAAAAGCAAACTAGATATTTCAATAATTGGTAATTGTCTTCGGGTAATCTTTCCAAGATAAGAATTTTAACATGCCTTGGTCTTTCGTCTTTAGGTATACCTGAGGAAATATACACGTAGAAATCAGACAACTAGTTAATTCACACAAAACATCATTGACGATTTTCTTATTACTTTGGAACTGCATGATTTCGTCGTACAATTCATAGGTTAACAAAGGTTCTTCTAATTCTCTAAGGAATGTTTTCAGAAGAACCGCTGCTAAATGCACATCGCCTTTAAAATCGACCGGTTCTCCTCGGTTACATTTTATTTGCGCTTCTCTTACGGCTGAAACGTTGGCTGATCGACGAAATATTCCTTCCGTTTCCAATGCTGCAATAGAAAGCCTCTGTAGATGTAGAATCAAAAGGGGGAACTTTATTTACAAATATTGCAACATGAATTACCATCGGGTTGACTGAGAAATTCCACACACTGTCGGACAATCGGTGGTATAACAGACATATCGTTGTTTTCTTTAATAAATGATAAAGAAACACCGAACTGTTGTGTTGGTAAAATCTGCGTTGTACTTTCCTTGGTGTTTACTTCCGGAGACGAAGGTAAAGCACTGGTACTGACTCCTTTCCCTTTGTTTAATTTCATCGTTAATTTGCGATCATGTCTATAGAAAAAAGGGAATAAAAATTTCGAATATTTTCATCGTATATTTTAGGGGCAATATACTAACTCCCAAATTGGCTGAGCGATGTTTAGCTGCTCTAAATTCAAGTACTGAGCTAACTCGTGCAAATAGTTCACGTACATAATTTTACGACCGAATTTAACGCTTAAAAAAAATGAATTATATAATATTAATTCAAAAATTATTATAATAATATAGTCAACTAATGTTACCTGATAGCGGCTCTGAAAATATTCCATATAAATTTAATAAAATTGGTCGGATGGACCAAATATAGAGCTTTTAAATTTTTTTTGTATTTTCTATCGAATGCTCGATATGCTTGCCACAGCCACGCTAGAGAGGGTTTATTTTTACTATTTAACCCATAATGGAAATACACCAAACTGTAGTCTTGTTCCACAAATGTGTCCAAAGTGTTTGTTAAATACCTGAAAAAAAAATTTATTGAAATAAATTCTCAAATTAAACGAACTTGGGAAAATAAAATATGATGAGTTTGTATTCATTGATTTTGTTGGCGAAGGCGAAAAGTTCTACATGTTGTGACAAGTTTTCAAAATTCAAAGAATCAGTCGTTCACGATTGATTTGAATGAAACATTAGTAAGCAATCATTTCCTTCGCAAACGGTTCAACGTACAAAGAGCTTTCATAGGCTCATAGTCGTTCACGAAGGATTCAAATAAATAAAATTTATAATCAATCATATATCTGTATTCATTGATTTTGCTTACAAAGGATTCGAAATTATGATGCACCATATCGAAGTTAAAAGAACGAGTCGTTCACGAACGATTCAATATTTCAAACAGAGCTGTTATTGGTTCTAAAAATCAGTCGCTCAAGAATGATTCAAAGAAAATTAGGTTTGTAATCAATCGTTCATAAATTCACTGATTTTGTTCGCAAACGATTCAAAACTAATATGTACCCTTTCAAAATTTGAAAAATTAGTCGTTCGCGAACGATTAAAAAAATGAAGTTTATAATCGGTTGTTTATAAATTCAGTGATTCTATTTGCAAAAAATGTGAAGTTATGAGGTACTCTTTCAAAGTTGAAAAAATGAGTCGTTCACGAATGATTCGATAAGTTCAAAAAATCAATATTTCACGAACAATTCGAATCATGAAGTACCATTGAAAAGCTTAAAAAAATGAGTCGTTCGCGAACGATTCGATATTCTGAGAAGTTTTCAAAGTTCATATTTTTATTCATTAATTTTGTTTACATGAGGAACCCTTATGAAGTTAAAAGAATGAGTCGTTCGTGAACGATTCTATACACTAAGACGAGCTTTTATGAGCCAAAAACGGAAATTTTAGATAAAGTCGATAATCTGATAAAAAAGAAAATAGATTCATCAATTCCGAACACAATGACTATTAGAAAATAGAAAAATAATCCAAAAGCGTAATCAACAGCGAGCCAGGTAAAATTTTTTGAGTCATAGATAAGGAATTGAAATTTCGAAAACTAATTTACAATAATTTGAGAATATCGCCCCTCCCCTCTCCAACAAAAAAATGTTTTTTCAATATAACTCCAAAATAATAGTTTTTGGAGTGAGGGCAGCAACCCAAGAAGGGATAGGATGAAAAACCGAATTTCAGGAAGAGCACGGTCATGATGCGCCGATTTTCACTTTTTTTCAACACGTTAGCGTTCCTAACATAATAGTGATCAAATTATCATAAAATAACACAATAATATATGCCCCCCCTCCTCCCAATAATACCGAAAACATCCTCCAAAATAGAGCGAATTTAAAAACAATAAAATCTTCAAAAAATTTATTTTGACAAAACTTGATTTTTTTTGCACCCAGAACTTTTATTTTGCGCATAAAACATGCAAAAATTTGTAGTCATTTTTTTTTTGATTCTAGGAGCCTAGAAATTTTTTCAATTTTTTTTTTCAGGAAATACCAATTTTGAGTATTTTTAAAAATAAATAATAAAGTAGCAATATATGGGTGGCATGGCATATACTCGGTTTGAGCATGATTTCAGCTTGTAAGGACTTCAAAGACAATATACGAACGATTTTTACTTCTTAGAGACTTTTCAAGTGTTACAACTACGCTCTGAAATGATGAATAGTAGGTATTTTCTGACCAAATAACTTATACTTTGGGAACCCTACAGGGTAAAAATCAGCCGCATTTTAAATAGATGAAATCAAGCTAACACCATGCACGAAACCCATAATTATGCATTTATTATCAATTTTCGAAAATATCTTTAATTTGTGCTTTTCAAAAAAAGAAAAAAAATTTGAGCCCATAAATTTTGGAAAAAAATGGCAGCTAACTATGTTTTTGAGTCATTTTACAAAAAATAAAACTTTTCGATCTAAAAATTTTTTTGAAAAATTTACCCCATTTCGGAAGATATTACTTATTCATAAATTTTGAAGGCTGAAATTTTTTGCACGTTCTTTTTGGGTTATTTAGACAGTATTGTTTTAGAGATCCTGAGACTTCAAAAAAACAACACCTTAGGGTTTAATCCCTCCAATTAGGGGTACACTCCACACTTTATAATAGGGGCTTATAACGTGTTGTTTTTGAGGTTATTCTGCAAAAATTTA
Source organism: Phenacoccus solenopsis (assembly GCA_009761765.1). Taxonomy (NCBI): domain Eukaryota; kingdom Metazoa; phylum Arthropoda; class Insecta; order Hemiptera; family Pseudococcidae; genus Phenacoccus; species Phenacoccus solenopsis. The sequence goes on along the minus strand of CM019754.1, from coordinate 34,371,883 downwards.
TGGAGAAAAATTTCTGATAGAAATGATGTTCAGTTTCACTGGCCTAAGATCTGAAACGATCGAATAAATTTTTTTTTTCCTTTCTCTAAAAAATACTCGTTAGATGAAACCTACAAACCGCAATAACCTTTAGCTACTTTTTTGCGAACTAACATTCAGATGAAGCCCCTTAGTAACTAATCCATTATACGCTTCACAAATATGTTCATTTAAACTTGAAAGTGAGAAATATTGCAAAAGAATCGAATGTACGAAGGTCTTTCAATGAAACACGAACAAATAGAAAACAATACCAACAACAGACGTATTCGCGTAACATATTTATTACGCAAAAAGAAACCATGTTCCAATACCAAACATGCTAACCTCAACAACCGCTGATGATCCAGTTGATTGCTATTTGGTAATTTACACGCGGTAACTGTAATGATTTTACGTCCGTACGCATCGTCGCCCACCACTTCGACGATACCGTACTGCGAAACATCACTGAAATCTTCGTCTTCGTCTTCATTTTCTCGAAACGAATATATACTATTGTACGAACTGATTGGAGCGTTGACTAATTCCTCCTCGAAGTTTTCCTCGATTGTTCCATCAGATACAGGTGATTCCAAGTAGTCTAGTCCGCCAACAGTGTCGCATATTTTTTCTTCTTCAACTACAACAAGATGATTTATTAGCGATGTCAAAACGCGTATCATTAACATTATTAACGTAGAAATCACTGAACCATACCGGTTGAGCAGTGAACCTGAACGAGCGACGTACCATAAGAATGAGCCAAGATATAGTAAAATAGCCGCGAAACGAAATGAGAATTTTTATGATCTTATTGAGCCAGTGATTAACAACATTTTAATGAATCGAAGAATTCATAGCATTTGCGAAGTTTAATTACATAATCACAACTATTGGTGCACAATATGGTAGAGATGATAAAGGTCACTTACTTTTAGCAGCATCAGCTATAGCGACTGATGTTTGTAATTCGGTATCATCGAATTCCAAGTTGGGTTCATAATCGTGGTAATCAGATAAACTAGGATATGGTTCTTCATGATCAGCTACTGGGTTACGACCTATAACGTAATTCTAATGATTATTAGTAAATATGCAATGATTTCATTAAGTGTACAGTAACACTGTCAAGTTATATTTAGTAACACATTTGCCATTATATACATTTGACATTTTCTATCAAGAAATCAACTGACCCGATAAGTCACTTCTAGAGAAATACGACGATTGATTGAATTTTCCATGTTTTCACTCCGATTCCGTTGGTTTTACTATAGATAATGCTTGTTTCAGAGTTGAATTTATCACACACATTTTCATTTCTCTATTTTCTTTATTAAAAGAAACACGTAATATTAAATCACCAACGTAAAAACGTAATCTACGAATTACGAATAAATTAAATTTCCATTTACAAACAATGAATGATTTATCAGCAATTTTTCAAAATGCTGACCAAAATCGGTTGTTTTTACGTAATACAAGCGGAAATTCTTGTTATGAAAGCCAAAAACAGCAACAATCGTAAAATTGGAGTAGGTAAAAAAATCACCTATTTTATAATTTTGAAAAAATAAATCTATTAACACTTTTTTCTCTCAATTTTGGATTTTTTATTCATTAAATAACTTAACTTTTACTTATTTTTCTCAAATTGAAAAAAAAAAGATCAAAAATCAACTTCAAAAGTCGAAATTTAGGAAAAAAATTCAATCGAATAAAAAATTATTCATTTAGCGCTCCAAGTTATCGTCGAAAAAATCACAATCCATTTCACCTGGTTACGAATTAATGGCTGGCGTTTGAAACGTTCACACATTGCATGGCAAAAGTAACATGTAACGTGTTTCTTCTTCTAAAATTGTTCCAAGTGACCAGTGGAAGTGAAGTTCCAACGTTTTATTCTCTTGTTATTTCTCAACAGTGGCACGTTGTTTAGTTTCGCACCTCATCCTACGACTAAATTGTTTTAACGACTGTCTATTTAGAACAAAATATGATATCTTCGAGTTATTAATATTATCAGTGGTTAAATTGTTATCATCTTCCTAGTGAAAAATATTTTCCTTTCTTCCTCACCTTCAGTCTACCGTCTTTGAAAAATTACCTTCCATTTTCGTTCTTCAAGTTGTAATGTCTCAGTACAATTCATAACTAGTGTAAAGACAACGAATATATTCTACCAATCTTCAACTCTCCTGTTGCCATGTCTTCGTATTTCGGGATCGTGAAACAGGTCTGTAGTCATCGAATTACGATGACAAATCAGTATTGTTATCTCTTTCATCCTTTTGCATGCACGAACTGGATTGTCATTTTGATATTCTGTTCGGCAGAAACCTGCTTTCTTGTCCATATTGTACTTGCGTTATCGAATGATACGAATTTACCTTTTCAGGTCATCTCTGGGGATGCACTTTGTATCAGGGATAAACCTACGAACAGGTCTCCTAATGAGAAGATCGTGTTTTTGAGTCGTGTCACGGCTCCAAAAATCGGACGTAAAAAGAGAGACAGGTAAGTAGTGCACTGATGTGCCTATGTTCGCCTGTTCATATTTATATGAGTATTTTCTATATGATGGACACTTTTAGCGAAGATAAGGATGAACCTTATGCTTGGGAAGCCCGTGAATTTCTACGTAAGAAGCTCATCGGGCAAGAAGTGAAATTTGTACCGACTCCAAATGACACTAATGCTAATTCCGACCGACAGTCGGGAAAAGTATTCTTTCCAAAAGACAACGAAAATGCTGATATCGCTAAAGATTTGGTAGCCAATGGCTTCGCTAAAGTCAGAGGTAACAAAGCAAAAACGCAAGATGAAGACTTGAAAAAACTGATCGAATTAGAAGAGAAAGCAAAGCAGGAAAAAAAAGGCCTATGGAATAAAGAAAACAATGATAAAGTGAGTCCTATTTACATCCTGTTTCGATTCAGTCTTTTCTGCTCCAGATACTTATCACCTACTTTTCGTTCATTTCTTGTTTTGGTATTTTGAATATAAATATAAATTTCATTTTTATTCGTAACTTTTTTATTTTTTTTATTTTAGCACATCCGTAACATTAAATATATTACAAAAGACAACTTCCAGAAATTCTTAAACGAATATGGAAATAAACCATTGTCGGCCATCATTGAACAGGTTCGACATGGACCCCATATGATGATGTTCGATGTACTGATTTTGCCCCACTTCATCTCCATTCCCTTCGCATTATCTGGTTTAAAAGTGAGTATTTTTGCTTTACGAAACGTACAATGTATTAGTAACATAGTGTTCATTTCGACAAAATGTACGTATCGAAAAAATCAAACTTCTGTCTTCCCCTCCCCCTCTCCATTCGCCGTTCGCTGTATCGAGGCTCATTATGTTTGAAAACACCTGAATGCACACTTGTTGATATTGACTCAACGAGAAAGAAAACTTTATTCTGGAATTGCGTTCATCGCCCCTCACTTATTCAATGGAAAGTTTATCGATGTAAATATGGAAACTTATAAAATATTCCTCCTTTTAGTTCTCTGATGCGGAAGAATTTAAAGATGAATCGAAATTTTTCGTTGAATGCCGACTCCTACAGCAAGACAATGTTCAAATAGTGGTAGAAAAGGCTATTGGTAGTGCGCTAGCGGGAAGCATCCGCCATCCAGTACGTATGCCTTCGATTTGGTTTAACACTTGTTGCATCAAAGGTCTGAATTTCTGTATCCATTACAGAAAGGAAATATCGCCGAACTCCTTCTACAAGAAGGTTTCGCTTCATGTGACGATCGTACGTTAACGGGGGTACGTGAAGATCGAACGAAATTAAGAGCTGCTGAAAAGTTCGCTCAAGGCAAAAAATTACGCGTTTGGAAAAATCGACAAGCTCCTGTGGGATCAAAGGTGAAATATAGTTGGGAAAAGAATACCTATTTTTTCAATAATCGTAATTTTATGATATAATAATTTTTTTTTAATTTTAGAAAAAAGAATTCCAAGGTGTCGTAACCGAGATCATCGGTGGCGAAGCTTTGATGGTCAAATTGGCCACTGGAGAAACGAAAAAAATTTTCCTGAGCAGTATTAGAGCACCAAAAGACACTAAGTAAATACTTCTTTTACACCATTGAGAAATTTTTTTTACATGACTTTGATTAATTGCTACAATAATTTTTTGTAATAATTATTTCAGCAAAAAAGACGCTGGAGAAGACAAACCTCGACAACCTCGAACACTGTTCGATGTACCTTGGCTTTTCGAAGCCAGAGAATTCCTTCGGAATAAATTAATCGGCAAAAAAGTCAACGTTATTGTCGACTACATACAGCCGAAAAAAGACGATTTTCCTGAAAAGACATGCTGCACCGTTCTCATCGGTGGAGTGTAAGTTTTTTATTTAACGATGAAAAAAATGAAGACGAATTTTGTGCCAATATTGCGATATAGAGTATTTATAATGACTGGTCTAGATTCTAATTGGTCATACGTCACGCCTGTAACAACCAATCAGCAAGTTGGAATGTTATAAATTTACCTCGACTAACTCATAAAATAAAAATACAAATTAGCTGATGATTCAAATCACAAACGAATTTTAGTCGTTCACTGAAAACTGAACGATATTATTTAAGAAGGTAGAAATGAAACTACCTACATTGTATCACATTCTAGCGTTATGATTGGTCATTACGCACGTAACATATGACCAATTAGAACCTAGACCAGTCATCATAAATACTCTATGAGCACTTTGGGCCAAGTAAACTAAAACTCGGTTAAATATATTTTCATTTTCTGTCTCCTTTAGTAACAACCTAAAAGTCTCTTCAGAGTACAACTTTCCAAGAGGAGAAGGGAAGGTAGATCTAGAAATGTTTTTTACATTTATGTTGGTAACGATTTTTGAAAATTTATTCTCCATGAAATTCGTCCCTCAAAAATTACTCATCTTTTTTTTAAGGACGCATATTTCACTCGGAAACATTAAAAATATTACATTCTTCCTAAAAGAGCATTCTTTGATATGATTTATCGACGACTTGCTCTAGAAAATGATTGTTTCATCTTTCCAAAGTGCCTTATCGTTCTGCAAGCAATGGAGGCAAAACTTGGAGGGGAGGAGGCAGAAAATGAGAATGTTCCATGATTTTTTTTCTTAAATGATTGGCGAAAAAAAATGTATAAAATTGATGGCATCTAGTATATGGAGGCAACATAATCCATGATTTCTGAGAGGAGAGGAGAGCGCGAAATGATTGAAAATGTTAAATTTCATATTAGGCAAGAAAATCATTGGGTTAATTTTTGTATTATTTGTGTGATGATGCCAGTAAGGAAAGAAGATTTGATGTCAGAGTACACGTGATTTCACTAATACAAGCACAATGTAAGAGGGAAAAAGTGACATTTTAAGACGTGAGGTGGCAATTTCTCCCTCTTTCGTTGTTATGCCTATAATCATGTGATCACATGTGTGTGTGTGTGTGTGTGTTAGTGAAGTCACGTGATCTCTTACGTAAGGCCTTTTCTTCCCTGTAACAATATGCTAAAATGTAACCTCAGCAGGCGACTCTGACTACACCAAAGAGTGGTCAGTAAGGGAGCCCCGAATCGAAAAAGTAGTAGAGTGAAAAAAGATACAATGATGGATTTTTCTATCCAATGAATTATCGCTCATCCTCGAAAACGCAGTATTTTTCCGTTTTATTCGAACGTGCTATTATACGTGTACATTTTTTTAAATACACTTCAAAATGAGAAAACGACATTCATTGTAGACTTTTGGTGTTACCCTCACTTTCAGAAAGTTGGGTTTGGAATCAAGAGGTGAAGAGGGGGAGCGGATGAAATTTTCTTGTACCGAATATTCAGTAGTTACCTGCATAATAAAAAGTTGTACGTAATACCTAGGTTTTGATTCTTGGAAATGGATAGAAATACTCTTGTTAGATGGGCAGGAGAGGGGGGGGGAAGAAGACCGTACTTTTTTGCTTGCCAGTAACCTCATTGTTTTATTTATTTTTTTAAAAACATTATTTATTCAAAATATTTTCCATTATTCGCTCAAAATTTGGTGAAAGAGTCTTGATGTGAATACGCTGAGGTACTTTTTTTGGATTTACATACGCTTCAAAATTACGGTTCACTCAAATTTTGAGGTGTGGGTTGGAGGATGGGTAAATAGCTCAAAATTTTCACGAATATTAATTTTTTAATTTAAATTTTTTAATATTGAATGGTTATTAAATTTTAGTAATTTAAATCATTCATTTAATGACAATTTAATCATGTTAAATATAAAAGAACAATTAATTAATATGGCAGAAGTTTTAGTCTCATGTAAGAAGGTGAGTTACGGACACGAATATATCCAAATTTGAATTCATTTAATGGATTTCGAAGCGAGTTATACCAGGAAAATTGCTTTTTGAGGAAATTTCGAGTCATTAATATTTTGTATCTCCCATATTTCCTCTGCAAATCAATCTAGAAAGATCAAACATAGTATGTGGATTTATTTTGGATTCAGAATATGACCTTTTGAATTTCAGTCAAAATGGATCCAAAATGGTGGATTGTCAAAATTTAAAGAAAACTTGAAGAGCCTCAGATTATTAAAATTTGAGAAATATGGGCTCGAAATACTAAATATTCCAAATTTAACCTCTCGAGTGGCTTTTGAAAGGCAAGCGTAGGAATGCTTAGACTTGGTACTGGCTGTAACATGTAGACATGGAGGGGTTAGCAAAGTTATTTGCAAACCTGAACAAGTCCTGATTAAAAACTCAGCTCCAATAATGCGGTGGGGCTGCTTAAGTTGTTTCGGGGAAATGTATCGGTGTTTGCTTTTTAGAGCAATTTCCCTTAGATAGGTAAGACCATAAAATATAAGCAGTTCATAAAAATGAAAAACACGTGTACCTGAAATTGGCTTCTATTTAATGTACATTTAGGCCTTTGATTCTTTGGAAAAATTGAATTCGAAATCTTCGATCTATGAATAAAATTAAAATGTATTTAACATTATGACCGTATGTTCGAAATTCAGTCTCAATCGTTCATTCGCAAATAAATCCTAATCAGCGATTATTTCACGCAGAAACATTGCCGAGCAATTGGTACTGAATGGTTTAGCGTCAGTGGTGAAGGGTCGTCAAGATGATGAGAATCGTTCGTCTCAACTGGACGACTTACTGATGGCCGAAGAAAATGCGACTAAAAATTTGAAAGGAATGCATAGTAAAGGCGAACCTCCGAAGCACAAAGTCAGCGATTGCGTCGGAGTGAGTCCACGATGAAACCGAAATTAGTTGTTTTCACTCTCGATATAGATATTAATATTTAGTCGTCGTTCGTAGAATCGTGCCGCTGGTTTATTCCCGTTGTTGCAGAAAGCATCTAGAATCGACGCGATCGTCGAATACGTCATGAGTGGATCGAAAATGAGACTGTTTGTACCGAAAGATTCGTTCATGATTACATTCTTACTTCAGGTAAACGTTCGATTATCGAGACTGTTTCGATAGGCCTAAATCGCAACATGCTCATGAGTATATTGTTCGTAGGTATTTCTTGTCCCAGAGCTGGAACTCTGTCTGGTAATAAAACCGGACGCACGTTGCAGGCCGATCCATTCGGCGATGAAGCTTTGAACTTCACCAGAGAGAAAATTTTGCAGAGAAAAGTAAACTGAATTGTTGACGAAATTCGTATCGGTATTCTCGATGTTTAATTCGTTGTTGCATTCAGGTTGAAATACGTATCGAATCTATGGATAAATTCGGAAACATGATCGGTTCGTTGTTCATTGGAACTACGAATCTAGCTTTGGCTTTAGTCGAAGAAGGTCTTGCGTCCGTTCACCCTACGTGCTCCGATAGAACTTTCATGCAGGCTGAGAAGATAGCTAAGACCAATAAATTAAATGTAATTTACGAGTTTCGTTTTTCTACCATCGATCATCTTGCCTGCGTTATTTATGAACGAGGAAACATTGTTTCAATTTTCAGATCTGGCAGAACGTTGAAGAAGAGAAGAAGGATACGAACGAAGATGACGTCAAAGAGCGCGTCTTCAATTACAAAAACGTGATCGTAACCGTTGTCGCTCCCGATTTACACATTTACGCCCAACATATCGATCAAAAACAATCGTATAACGAAATCGTAGAAAAGTTGAGAAAAGAATTCGCTTCCAATCCTCCAACTTGCTGTAGCAAGGATAAGCCTCCGATGAAAGGTAATGCTGTTAGATGTAACGCTCGAGTTCGCGTATCGTCTTTTATTTAACCGTATATGGGGTTTTAATAGGGAAATTATACGCTGCAAAATACACGGATAATGAATGGTACAGAGCTAAAGTGGAGAAGGTTTTCCTTTCGAGTGGTAAAGCTTTCGTGAACTACGTGGATTACGGAAATAGGGAAAACGTGCTGTTGGAAGACTTGGCTCCGTTGCCTGATTCTTGCGCTGGTGCCAAACCATTCGCTCATGAATACGGATTAGCGTGCGTGCAGTTACCTCCGGTAATTTTTCGTATTTATCGTGCGAATTTTTAATTATATATCGGTTATTTTACGCCGTGTTTAACAACGTTTTGAAGTGATGATTTTTTTTACTTTGCTCAATTTTTTTTATAAGTCTTGTAATGGATGTTGGAAAACTATTATCAGTTCTTTTCCTCCGAAGCATTTGGAAAAGGGGGTATTTTTTTAATTATTGGTACTTGTTGGTTTTTACATAAATCATGATCAACTTTACGTGCTTGTGTAAAGAGAACGATTTTATTTATAGATGAATAGTTAGTACAGGGAAATAAGGATTGAACCTGGAAAAAAATAGTAGTGAGCTGGATTTCACATTATATGTGCAGCATGGTGTCCTTAACAAGGTATAAAAAGTTGTCACTCCTAGGGGGTGAGCTAACCCCAGGAGGGGGCAAAAACCGCTCAAAAAACAGTTTTTCAACTGTTTTTTGCTAATATCTTCGAAAAAAAGTGTTCTACGTTGAAATAAGTTATATCAAAAAATGTTCCCCATTAAATTTCCTACAGAATGAATGAGACAGTTTTCTCAAAAAGTCATTAGTAAGCCCAAAACGGGGAGGTCAAAATATACCAATTTTTAGAATTCCCTTTCGAAAAACAGGTCTTTGTTTATATCTTCTATACGGTGCGTCCTACGTAAAAATTGTTGATATTAAAAAATATTCTCCGTTCAATTTTCTATAAGGTCCATGAAAAACTTTTCCCAAAAAGTCACAAAAGGGCCCAAAATGAGGAGGGGGGCAAAAATACATTATTTTGGAAAAATTTATTCATATGTGTTCGTATCTATTATCAAGTAACCCAAAGTGGTTTGACCTATAACAGGTTAAACCATTCCGGCTGGCCACCAAGAAATTTTAATAAATTTCTATTGGTTCTCCCAGCCACAAGAGTCTGAGAACAACAACCAATGAAAATGAAAAATATTTGGTTCTGAATGACGTCAATATGAGCAGCTAAATGTACACGTGGACTCATCACTTTTGAGGCGTAAGGGGGGAAATCGAAATTTTATCAATGCTCATTAAGACTGATGCCTTATTGGCTGTTGATATTATCAACTCACAGTTGCTCATATTGACGTCATCAGTAAACAATGCACTTGAAAAAATAAAGTTGAAATTTTTCACATGATCTCAAATGGTGTAACCTGTTATAGGTCAAACCACTTTGCAAGTAACTTATGTAGGTGCTAAAGATGAACAAATAATTATTTACTGATAATTCCCCCTCCCCTCCCTCCTCCCTCCATTAGAAATCCTTCTCTAGATAGAACAAAAAAAACTACAGATATACTTTGACATATTTGTTTCAACTTGGTTCAGGATCATCTATTTCCTCTTCATTACCCATTTCCCCCTCCATACTATTCGTGCAATCATCTCTACAACAATGATCACACAGCTTCGAACATTTCAGTCTTGAAATAACAGAAAATTAGGTCGTGCAGAATGTTTTTGTTATGCTAACTTGAAAGTTATTAGCTTTTAACCTGTTTCCCTGCATGTGCAAGCAGAAAATTTCTAATGTAGTTAATTATCATATTTTTCAAGTTTATCCAAAGAATTTTCCTGTACGAGTAGCTAACAGCATTTGCAACAATTAGTTATCTGATGGAGCAGCTGTTGCAGCTGTGCAAGAACGAGGCATTGTTGCTATTAGAAATGCTATTTGGTGAAAAAATACAAAATTTTCTTTTGAAATATTTTGAAAAATACAGTTCATCTGTGTTGAAAATTTCTATTTTTCTTGGAAGCAGGGGGGGGGGGGCAGTAAATTTTGTGATGCTACGAATAACGAAAATATAGGAAAGTTCAGTTTTTCCTTTTGGTAGATACTTTGCTATAGTTTTCTTTTCCTTATGAGAGTACTCACTCATATCGAGAATGCATTATGACATTATGATTCAGTGCCCATTTCTTAAAATCGCTACCTCCCTCCCTCTCTCCACGAAATGAACTTTAAAGCGAGTAGAGAGGGCATGTCTATATTTGATGGTGACACTTGAGTTTCAGAAACAAAAAAAAATTTAATTGTAAAAACTAAAATTAAAAAAAAAAAACACCTAAAGTTGACCATAATGTAAAAATCAATACCATAATTTCGAAGACTCTCATCCTTCCGAATGATAGTTTTCCAAAATCTAGGGCAAGACTACTTTGTAAAAAAAAAAAAATATGAGTAAAATTTAACGTGTATTTTCGTTAGAGTTGATGTGCAATGAACGAGCTTATTTAAAAGGTGCTGATTTCTTCGCGAATTTTATAGGAAACGTACAAAATGGACGTTGTGCAAGAACTGTTGAAAGAATTGGCTGACCGTAATTTACGGATAAACGTCGAATATTATGAACATAGTTTACCTTACGTGTCCATTTCCGATCCGGAAACGAACGAAGATTGCATTAAGACGTGTATCGCGAAAGGCTTGTTTTATGCTCAGAAACGGCGAGAAAAGAAATTCCAATCTTTGGTTAGTATTAATGTAGCTATTAGATGTGGGAAAGTTATCGAACAAATGTATTACTCGTGGATATTTCTTTTATTTTGTAGATCGACGAATACTTGGAAGCACAAAACGAAGCGCAAAAGAAACGGTTGCTTATTTGGGAGTACGGTGATGCTCGTGAAGACGATGCCAAGGAATTTGGCTTAGGCAAGTGATTCGTATTTAGTACGTATTTTCATCGCTGCCGAAGTATATTCGTCTTCTTCCTTCGCGAACAGTTTAACTACTCAGTGTCAACTCCAACTATAAGTTGTTTATTTATTACTTTATGTACGTTACGTAAACGAATACTTTTCAACTCTTCCAGACAACGAAGGAGCAAAATTTGTTGATAACGGTTTTTTTCTTACCATCGTATGGTTTTAATTTTTTTTTTTTAATATATTTACATTTATACATGTAGATCAGTAATTTTTCTACGATCGTTTTATGTCTCGTTTTTTTCTCTTCGAATAGCTGGATTGTTGCCGCTGTTTTAATTATTATTTTAATGCTGTAAATGTTATAAATCATGTTTTATGTTACTTTTCGTTTTGTCGAATTCTTGGCCCAGTGGAGTGGGTGAGGTAAATTCATGCTGGTAATTTACCTTGTTAGTTTAGTTCAATTAAACTGTGTAAATTGAAAGTGAAGGAGAGGCGCGAATTAAATTAAATTCGTTAATCGAAAAATTGTTTTATTGTATAAATAGTTTAGTCTTCTTCGTTAATTTTTTTGAAAGGATTGTGCTTGATGATACGCGAATCCCAGGAACATGAGAGAAGGGTTTCTTCATCGGGTTGCTTTATCCATGCCAAACCTTTAACGTAATCTTTGTGATCTTCGTTGGAATATCTATGATATAAAGAAATAACGAGATGAGTGAAAAATGCACCACTAAATGATACAGGATAATAATAAGTCTCACATTTCTTCTAACGAATTATCATCCTTGTACTGAAATACTTTAACCATTCGGCTGTCTTCACTAACTGCGATGAATTTTCTGTGATCACGTAATTATGATGAATTCGCTTATAGGTACTCGGAAAATGAGAAATTACTGATAAGCGAACTTACTCTCGATTTCGATGTAAACGAACTATTTTGTTGATATATTTATTAAAAAATTGATAACTTTGTTGATTTTCTAAACCGGGACTACGAATATCGCTTACGATCAATGTCCCATCTTCACAGCCTAAAAATACTTGATCGCCTGAGTCGAACCATTCAGCGGTTGTGTAACCATCACGTTTATTTCTACTAATAACTGGAATAAAAATAATGTTAAAAATTCGTACTATGGAGAAAGAAGTAGACATCTATGAGATTTTTGTTACCTTGGGCAGGATGTTCTTGTCTGGAATCCCAAAGCAAGCAGTATCCGTCTAAGGATGTTGAAAGGAATATATGATTGGAGGGCTTTTCTCCTTCGTCAGATTTGTTAGACTCGTATTTGTAGCGAACGCAGGTTATATAATGAGCGTGGGCAGTAGAATAGGTAATTTCTGGAAGGAACATTTCTACATCCCATAATTTAATGCTAAATTGAGACAAATTGTAATATTAATCAAGTGAGCAAAGTATTTCGGTATATAATATGTTGAATGCTCACAAACCTTCGATCCATGCTACCAGTAACAATCTTTCTGGCATCTTGAGAAACTGATAGAGAAAGTATACTACGGTCGTGTTCAATAGTACATACATTATTGTAAAACGATAATTTGTCGCTATCTTCTCGTTCTCCTTCCGATACAGTGTAGATAGCCAACATACCGCAATCATTTCCTACGACAACCTATAGAAGATACGTACATAAAATGCGGACTATAAGAATAATATATTTGGGATCGATTCAGACCTTTTTTTCACTTAAGAAACATCCATCGCATATACTAATGGGTATGTAATGCTTGATACCACTCGGAGAGATAAATACATCCTCATCGATGGGAAGTTCTTTCTCCGAAGCGAAATACAATAGATCTCCATTCCAGTCACCACTGTTGATTAAATTAGAGGCGCCGACCAAAATTTCATTTCCTGTAAGAAATAAGTAATGGAACAACTACAAGATGTGTGATGAAGATTATAGGTTACCTTTAGAAACTGAAATGAATTCCAACTGGCGTGAAGATCGTAAATCATTTGCTAGCTCCATTTTAAATTTGGGTAAATACCGAATTTCTTAAAATTATGCATAAATACAAGATTATACAAACCAATGTAAACTCAACCGGCTTCAAGAGTTTTTCGGCATTTTCGCTATCGCATATTGATTGTGAATGCTACATTATTTGAGAAAAAATTTTACAGTAACGAAACGGAATTAAAAATTTTCAGATCACAGAAATTTTTTGAGAATTTTTGAAATGAAAAATCAAAATAGGCAAATATCTCACCTACTTTTTTGTTTTTAGAAGAAAACTTGAAAAACCTATTCCAATGCCTAGCTAAAATTTCTTTGGGATGATTGATTTTCTATATGCTATTATGAATACAAGGCTTCCCTATAATTACTGACCGCGCATGTCGGCGATGTGTTATATTTTCAAAGAATGCTAATGTGTGTTAGTGTTAGTTAACCGAGTGCACTGGCGAGCTGAGCTGTACGAAGCGATCTTTCTTCTTTTCGTGGCCTCCGTGTGTGAACTTGTACGTGTTAAAAATGTCGCAACAAGATGCCGTAGCTTTTGCAAAGGATTTCCTCGCTGGAGGAATATCCGCCGCCGTTTCCAAAACAGCCGTAGCACCCATCGAAAGAGTAAAATTGTTACTACAGGTTCAACATGCTTCGAAACAAATCACCAAAGAAAACCAATATAAAGGTAAGTAGAGGTCATACGCCCAGAGTTCAAATTCAAATAGTTCATTTAAAATCATATTTATGAAGTAGATTTAGAATTATGAACGTTCTAGTAACCGTTTTATAACTACCTTCCTTGACCGGGTTTGTTATTATCAATTTGCGGCTTTATAGGTCAATGTAATAGCGGTCTCCTTATAGACCTAATGTCAAATCTATAAAGAATTCTTTAGGGATGCTGAGCAAAACGGAAGTAGTGTCGCAATCGCACATTGCAGTTTATTCAATATTGTAAACTATTGTTTCTTAAGTATCCTCTATATTTGTGAGATTGTGGGTGTTTCTATGCACGTGGGTTTCTTGTATTATTAATCCCGGTCGAGGAAGCCAATATGTCGTCTTTGACTGTGCTATTATCCTGTGGAATGTTGGTAAATTCTATTCAATCCCCTTTTGATATGTACGAGTACTAACTAGTGCAGACTTCTAAAATAATTAAATTATTTTCGTTCATCATAATTTTTTGCATTTGATTTCCAGGTATCATCGATTGCTTCATTCGTATTCCGAAAGAGCAAGGTTTAATCAGTTTCTGGAGAGGCAACATGGCCAACGTAATTAGATATTTCCCGACACAAGCTTTGAACTTCGCTTTCAAAGACGTATACAAAAGGATTTTCATGGAAGGCGTTGACAAGAAAACACAATTCTGGAGATACTTTGTTGCTAATTTAGCTTCTGGTGGTGCCGCGGGAGCCACGTCTCTATGCTTCGTATATCCATTGGATTTCGCTCGTACTAGGTAAGGAATACTGATTTTCGTAAACTTCCGTTTATTGTGCAAATTTGACGAATTAATCGATATGGTTATTTCAGATTGGCCGCTGATGTCGGTAAAGGTCCAGCTGAAAGAGAATTCAAAGGTTTAGTTGACTGTATAAGTAAAACTGCCAAAAGTGACGGAATTATTGGGTTATACCGTGGTTTCGGTGTATCAGTCCAAGGTATCATTATTTACCGTGCTGCCTACTTCGGTTTCTTCGATACCGCTAAAGGTATGTTACCAGACCCCAAGAATACGCCATTCTTGATTTCATGGGCTATCGCTCAGTTCGTCACCACATTTGCCGGTATCATGTCGTATCCATTTGATACCGTACGAAGAAGAATGATGATGCAGTCTGGACGTAAATTAGCTGATCAACAATACACTGGCACCTTGGATTGTTGGCGTAAAATATTTAAGACCGAAGGCGGTTCTGCATTCTTCAAAGGTGCATTCTCTAATGTATTAAGAGGTACCGGTGGTGCTCTCGTATTAGTATTCTACGACGAACTCAAACGTGTCTTGTAGACGTATTTAAATGATGTAAGAACCGTTTCAATTCTGTGTAAACTTCATAGAATAGAATACAATATTAATTCTATCAATAGCCACATTCCCAGAAACAATTGAACCAAAACGCTTTATTCGGCATTGCATTCCTATGTAATATTCCAGGTTTTTCGATTCTTTTATTTCAATTCTGATTCAGGTACCTCATCATACCATAATTGTTGATCGAATGTTTAGGATTATTTAAACTTTTGTTAAATGTTGTACACTTCGAGTAAATAGTAAAAGTGTAAAATTCGATTAAAGTGTGTTGATTAATTAATTGGTTAATTTATTTGTATTATATTTAAATACATTCATTTTCGTGTTATCATTTTTGAATACGACGAAGATGCATATTTCTAATTTCAGTATTTTTTTTTGTGATCTCTCGGTCAAAGTTGAAGCAATGAAAGAGTGCGAGGCAGTGAGTTTATTCTAGAACGAAGTACAGTTAGAGATTAAAGTATTAAAGACCTTATTTCTGCAACTGTGTAAAATAGTATAAAACAATTAACTACTTGATAAAACAAAATGCTTTCAAGAGTGAACAATCAGTACAAGTACACGTGAACATGATTCATGAAAGATTAAATCATTTCCTTCTATCATCGCTATCTGATCATTCGACCTTCGGAGTTATTTCTACTTTAGATGAAAAACGAAAAGGCTGGTAAGTTATAACTTGTGAATGAGATAATTTGAAAATCTCTGCTTAATGATTTGAACATCGTCTCGATGCAACAACCGTGAAAATGTGAACTTATGAAGTAGGTTCATGGTTACGAACATTGATTACTAAGATTGATGTAAGAAATCCCATTTTTTGAATACTTGAACTAATTAACTCTACGTAATGGTATACCACATATTTATTGATTAATTAATTTCCAAACAGAGAAATTCTAATGATACTACTTTTTCGAAAAAAAAAACGGTGAAACCCCTAGTAAATTTTTCACTTAAGATTACATCAGTTCCAAAGTACAAATACCATAATTATATTGAAGGTGAAGGAGACAAATTATTCTGTACTGTATAGTATGGTCTATTACCAGGAGGAATAAATTTCGAAATTATTCCTAGTTCCATTATAAGTTTTCGTTTAATTTTTTATTGAAAACTTATTATGATCATTCTTCTGTTACTTCTTCGTGGCATAGCATCAGTTGAAAAGAGTATTTAGACAGAATCAAAAAATTAGGCCTAATGGTAGGCCTAGAATAAGCTGAATTGCTTGCGATGAACTTGAAATTGTATTAAACTATTTCGTTGAAAATACAATTTTTTCGGTCTTTGAGTTTTTTAAAACATCAAAGTAAAAATATGATAGAATATAAAATTATAAATTGGTATTGGTTTATGAGTGTCGAGTGTGTTAGTGGTTGGTTAGTGTCACATATCCACACCTCGCGTCAGTGTGCGTGTGTGCCTGACAATACCCATATTCCTATCACATCTATGTTATGGAGTACATATGCCTTGTTTTTATGACGATGACTACGTCGATTACGATATAAGTTGTGAACTGTGAAGGTGTTTTACGAATTAATGTATGATTTCAGCTTATTTCCTTAAATGTAAATCAAAGCCTCTGCAAAATGCATGAAAAGTTCCTATTATTTAACTGAACTAAAAATGAATCTGTTTCTTATTATCGCATTCAAAGTCATCATATGTGTCGCTTTAAGCAGGGTAAGAAAATCTATTCATTAATCAGTCCATTTCCA
Source organism: Phenacoccus solenopsis (assembly GCA_009761765.1). Classification (NCBI taxonomy): domain Eukaryota; kingdom Metazoa; phylum Arthropoda; class Insecta; order Hemiptera; family Pseudococcidae; genus Phenacoccus; species Phenacoccus solenopsis. Next base: position 34,354,924 of record CM019754.1, on the reverse strand, counting down.
GATTCCTGCGATATTGTATAACTAATAAAGCAATACTAATTCTAGGGTCAGTCCTATGAAGATGCACGATGCAAATGCATTTGCACTGTGATAAACGAAACACAAATCTACAAAGAATTATACATCGCCAGCGTTCCACCCAATAAGTAAAACTATTTTCCATTTTTGAAGTGTAGTTATATCAATTGCTGAATGTTGAAATTAATTGAATTTGAATGTATTTTCAGTGATTGCGATTCCGTGGTACTTCCTCCAACTGCTGGCAGACAGTTGAATAACAGAACCGAAGAAATCTGTCCCCGTTGTCAATGTAAATACGAAAGTAGAAATACAACTATTATCAAAGTATGTCGATAAATTTGCAAGAAAATATTTCTGTCAAATTATCTAGATTACATGGTTAAATATTCTTTTGTTCCTAGGTAGTAGTAATAATCGTTGTTTGGGTGATATCATTGTTATTAGTATATATGATGTTCCTTATATGTTTGGATCCTTTATTGAATAACCGTTTACGTGGAAGTAATTACATGGAGCACACTAACGAGGAGGTATGCTCTTTATTGGAAGACTATTACAGTGATCAACGCCTTGTAAGTGCGTTATACGTGTTACGAAATCGGTGGAATATATGTTCAAAATTGGCCTTTCGTGAAAATACTATTTTGCTGTAGCGGAATCATTGGAATCGGATGAGGGCGAAATTTATACCAAGCGAAATAGTAATTTCAGCGGTTCGTATGGTGGCATGTTCAATGTACAGTTTGCGCTTTTTCCCCAATAATAAATCAGTTTAATTGTGTTTTGCTTATACTGACTCCGGGTTTGAATTTCCAATTCTTTGATCCATACTCAATGCTAGCACGTAACACGTACAATACAGAGGTTTCGTTGAAAGCATTATGAATGTGCAACACAATTTAACTGCTTTAATAATCCATAATTTGATAGGCGAAAATATATTATGTCGTATACGTTATCCATTTATCTGTGTTTGAATGTGCATGATATAAATGTGAGTATGCAGATGTTCGAGATGATCGAAAAATTTCATCTAATTCAATATCGCTTTGTTGCACGTTCATTATTATTAAAACATTAAATGCAGTAAATTCAATGAAAAATAATGTGGAAAATTATTTTTGCGATTAAATACGCATTAATAAGTTAAATTTATCTATGATTTCTCGTAGGATGAAGTACCAGATCAAAGGAACGAATCGTCATTTGCAAGACCTCATCAAATGACTATCAGTGGTGGTGTCGCCTCTGGTTCGTCCGAAGGAGGGTCCACCAATAATGTATTAAATAGGGTCAGCCATCAGCAAGATAAATGGAAGAAGCAAGTTCGTGAACAGAGAAAACATATTTATGATCGACATACTATGCTTAATTAATGTCTTTAAAATTCAAAGAATGGGAGTAGTAATATAATCTTGGTGTGTTAATGGCGTCGATACCAGTGTGAATAATTTTACCAAATTATTAATTCATATATTTTCATTGTTTATATTATGTATTTGATTGATTGATTTTTTTTGTATAATAATGTAAATAAAATGTTAATTTATTAAAATTCCTATACATTTTTTATTACATATAATAAAACATCCTCAAAAAGTTAATGAAATTTTATTTAAATCAATGAGAAAACATATTGAAAACGGTCTACTTTTTATTACTAGCTGGCAACTGTAATAATGTCTGAACTGCTGAAAATGATGGATAACGAAATGATTCTTGTAACGGTAAAATTGGTTTAACCATTAAATGTTTCAGTTCCGCCCTCAATTGCTTAATATTTTGCTGATAAGATTTTCTAGTACTATCATCGAATTTTTGTGGCCTGCGAGAATGTAAGATAACAATATTACATCAGAAAGATAACTAACTTAGTGTAATTTATTAACGTACATTTCATCATCATCCAATAAAATATCCATTTCTTTGGCACATTTTTCAACCCAACTGGCGTTTGATTGAACTGCTTTCATTTTGGATTCTAGTTGCTCGATTTTCTTACCAATATCGACCAAACGTTTACAACTGGCAAACACTTCAGGTCGAGAAATTTCATAAGGAGGTAGTTTTTCGGCTAAACATAAAAATAATCAGATAACAGCCGAGCAGAGAGATACATTTAAATGACTAGTTGTCATACTTTTTCCGAGCGTGGTTCTGATTTTCTCATAATGGTAATTTTCAGAAGGGCTGATTAATAGAATTGAAGTACCTTCGGCAGATACACCTCGTACAGATCTACCACTTCTGTGCACGTAAATCTGTAATAATATTATTTTTTTTTAATGTGCATTGAAAATAATAATGAAAAAAATGCAAGTAGCCATGTCGCATAAGTGGAGCTGAGTTTTTAATGGGAAGGGAAGGGGGGTCAAGTTTGCAAATAGCACCACTAACTCCTTCATGTCTACAGGCCACGCAATTTGAGGCTCCTCAAGCTTCCTGAGATTTTGACGATCCAACATTTTGGATCTATTTGGACCAAAATTCAAAATATCATATTTTTGTCCAAAAGTAATCATACACACTAAGTTCGGCCTTTCTAGGTTGATTTAGAGAGGAGATATGAAGATTTAAGAATTTTCATAACTCGAATAACTTTCACAAAAAAACGTTTTTGCTTCAACTCCACACCAAATTAACTAAGGAGGTTAAAATTTGGATCTGTTGGTGTCCTTGACTTAGGACCAGATTTATAGTCGATACCTAATATTTAGCACTTACTTGAGTAAGCGATGAAATTTCTCTGAAAATTCAATGTTCAATGATAAATTTCAGATTACAAGAAGTTGAGCTGACCATTAGAAATAATAAATTTTATTTATATTTGTCTTTAAATTTGGCTCTATTTTTCAACACTTACTGAAGTAGGGGTCTAGTATAGATTATAAATCTGAGCCTTACTCTTTTACATGAAATCAAAAACAAAAATTTTGTGTCTTGCCCTTCCTCTTACTATCCCCATATTTGACTGACTTGTCATTTTGAACTGAATCAAGGAAAAAAAAGTACATTTTTCACATCTTCAAGAAGAGTCTCTCACTATATTTTGGGCAATTTTCATTCATAACCACCTGCGCTACACACGAGAGAAAAAAATATATATATACCAAAAAGTTAGACATTTTCTAGGTGATTACAAATGTTTTCAAACGAGAGGATTCGAAGACCCACCCTCTCTTCACCTAGGTAGGCTGAAATAGCTTTCAGTTTTCTAGTTAAAAATTCATCTTAAAAGTAATTCATTTAATTTACTTCACTAGCTTTCGGAACTTCGTAATGGATGATGTATTCTACGTTGGGAATATCTAAACCTCGAGCTGCAACATCAGTAGCTAAAAGTAATCCATTGGGATCTTTTTGGAAACTAAATAAAAAATATCATAATTAATAAAATATAGAAAACGAAGCGAAAAAATCGAGTAATGAAACTTGCTTCTCTAAATTCTTGAGCCTTTGATTTTGTGCAATGTCAGCGAATAAAATTTTAGCATTACATTGCAAAACGTTCAACAACCTGCATAATCTACGAACACAATTAATACTGTTGCAAAATACGATTTTTCGACCAACGTGAGATTTCACCAAGTAATGTAAATAATAATCTTTTTCTTCTATCGAACATTGAATACAGTTTTCTGTGATACCGGAAGCTAGTACTGAAAATCATATTGCGAAAAATTCAATAATTAAAATTCGTTTTGAAATCGTTCCAAAATATGTTTCAAAGTTCATTTACCATGTTTTTTAGTGATATCTATAATAGCGGGATTTTTCAAGCCTAAGGAATCAACAAACGATTGCAATTTATCGCTGGAGCTGATTTTTACTGATTTGTTTTTCATTTTTCCTGCAAATATAAAAGAAAATAATTTATTTTGTTCAATATGAAAACTATCTCTATAAGCACATCTATATACCTTTATTCTTTTTATTAAATACATATGCAGGTGGTTCGTGAGTCAAACTAAGAGTAGCTGAGAACACCAAAGTTTGTCGCTTCGATGCACTCGATTTACTGGTCATGGAACTATTCATACGTTCAAGCAAGCTGGTGAACTCAGCGAAATGGTTTTTCTCAAGCATACGATCAGCTTCATCGATAACGAAAAATCTAAAATCACAGCCTTTGAGCCGAAGGTTCAAACTTTAACGTAAATTAAGTGAAAAATGAATTACTTGACATCGTTCACTTTCTCTAAGTGTTCATTTCCCATACGAATCAATTCCCATAAACGACCCGGAGTGCCTACAACAATTTCAGGTTTTTCGCCGAGTTTTCGATTTTGTTTTTCAATAGATAAGCCACCAACGATTTCTAAAACCTGTTATTTAAATCATGAGAACAAATCCAAATAGCTAAAATAGAAGAACTTGAAAAATATTCACTTTGATATCAGTAAACTTGCACAGATCTGAAATGTGATTTTTGACTTGAATAGTTAATTCTCGAGTTGGAGTGACAATTAAAGCCCACAGTTTATCGTCTTTTTCGTTATCATCTATGTGTAAAAGAAAATGTAAGTCTTACCTGACACTAGATCAATTAGTAAAATAAATTTTAATATAGAAACTCACTTCTAGCTTCAATGATGGCACTAACAATTGGAATACCGAAGGCTAAAGTTTTACCACTACCGGTTTCAGCGGCACCCAATACATTTTTTCTCTTTGCAATAGCTTCGGGGAGAGTGAGAGCCTGAGTAAAGATTACAGGAATGAATATAAATTAAGCTCTCAAATATTTTTAAATTTTTATGATTTTCAAATAAACAGATCATTTACCTGGATTTCAGTTGGCTTCGTAAACTTTTTAGCTGCTAGAGCTTTAATAATAACGTCGGGCAGATTAAATTCATTCCAAGCAGACATATCAGGGTCTTCGAAACCTTCAGTGATAGTGTCAGTAGATGGTTTCTCATCGATTTTAATTTTTTTAGCAGGCGGTTGCTCCGTAACATTATCAGAGGTTTTGTGTTTCTGAGGGTTTTGATTTTTTTCTTTTTCTTTCTTCTTTTTTTCTTCAGTGACGTATCGTTGTCATCTTCAATAGGTTCGGAATAAGTTTGTTTACCACGGATGGCGGTGTAATCGACAAGTTCTTCGATGCTAATGAGATCTCCAGCATTTCCATGTATTCCGGGATCGATTACCTTCCATTTATTCGGTTTCTGTTTTTTGACCATGCTAGTAAACTGTCAGAAGATGAGATTATAGATCTTTGTATGGGTTTAATTATTCCATAAGTATGATGAACTATGCATATAGATTATAATCAAGCATTACGCAACTCACCAGGCTGAATATATTTTATTTGTAATAAATCGTTCGATTTTTAAGATCATACAAAGGCATCATTAAACAAAATTGCATTTTCTTATCAATTTTATTTTTCATTGCACGTGGTTTCTTTTGTATTTTTACAAACGTGTACCCCTGAAAACAGTATAGCCAATTACCAATAAGTTATTATGACGTCAGTCGATATCTGTCGAATGAAATTTTGGTATTTTAAAAAAGCAAAAATATCCACGTGTTTCGAAATTAGCTCATTCACGCCAATCCTTTTCATATTTTCAACTCGTTGAAAGACGAAAGACCTACAACCAAAAAGTAATATTACTTTGCCCACAACCATATCCCTCTTGACGAGTTATTTGCATATATTATCATGATATCACGGTGATGTAGAAAAATAATGTCCGCATTCTAATATCATTATAAGATATCATCACAATGACCTTTCTAGGTCGATTTGATGACGAGATGATATAAAAGATTCATGAAATTTCTTATATCAAATTTCCCCTCCAAAAGCAGTTTTTACTATGAAATGGGCAGGGTCGTGCTTAGTCATTTGGAGGCCACAGGATAAAAACCTTAAAATTAAAAAAGCCCCGAGAGTCCGTGAGGCCCCTTAGTTAAAATTTTAAACTGTTTTTGGATGAATTAGAATACTATATGCGAAAAAGCGGAAAATTTTAATATAGAGAATTGAAAATTTTTAAATTTTGTTAGGTAGGTATAACATTAACATCTATTTTTAAGATAATAATTATTTCTGGAATTTTTTAGTTTTGTGAGTCAATTTATCAATTGCTTTTCGTAATGTTTCCTCATCATTGGCTCGCCTTCTCATCTGATGATCATTAAATCTTCCAAGCATTCTTCTTCTATGGTCCATCTAATTCTTGTTTTAATTAATTTTATAGTAGAAAAAATGTCCTTTCTACGGAAAATGAGAAAATGCGTAATGTGTATATGGCCTTGTAAATTGAAAAAAAATATTTGGGAAAGAAGACTTTAAATCACGTCTACTCATCATATTGAAAACTTATAACGCCATAAACGCCTTATTTTCGCTAGTTTTGTCATAGCTTGTGAGTTGCGATGCAAGTAAAATTTCCTGATATAAGTGGGTACCTACTACCAATATTAAGAATAAGCATTTGAGAGGATCACAATCAACTATGAAAGTAAAACATATTGTAAGCTATTGTGCAACATTACGTTATACTTTATTTTATCTGATAATTTTTTAAGAATTATTGGCGAATGAGTAAAACGATAGGTATAGGTATTCAAGTACTTATATTATGACGTAGAATTAATTTCAACTATGAGAATGTAAATCCTATTATCATCAGTGAGCTAATGCGCTATTTTATATTTTTTTAAATTTGCAAATCAAAGACGTTAATTTAGTGCGAATGAGGTAAATCTAATGATTCACCATCAAAAAATAAGTAAATATGTGCATAATAAGTTGAGCAATATCGATAACGGTGATATTCCATTCATTATGGATCCTTTCAAAATCACCTAACAAAACAAAAACTTGTTTATTTTGCAAACACACTTCAGCACTATACCCACTTACCTCTGTTATTTAACTCATATAACGTTAAAAGCTGCTTTTATTTAAGTTTCTATTCTGACTATAACGATAGATTTTTTCATAGCCTACGGGTGAATAAATTTGCACTGTGTGTTGTATTTTATAATAAGTTTTGGTGTAATAATATATTTCATTTGGACATAATGATGTCGAAGATCTTTTACATTTTATTTGCTTATTTACTTTTTTTCGTTCATATAAGTTATCAAGCAGAGGGTGATTATTGTTTTGCCGATGATGTAGATCGATATCTGTTCTTTTCATCCCTTACTCCATATTCAGTCGTGCGTTCTTCCACATTTAAAACGCCGCCAAGTAAGAAATTCAAACATTTCTTCTTTATGAATAAGTTTATTCGGCCGATTTTTCATTATAAAAGGTCGTACTTGATATAGGTTGTACGCCAATTTATATTTGGGGATTGATTAAACATGGAATCAAATTTATGTCTGAAAAGGAATACGAAAATGCTGAAAAACAATCAACGTTGAAAGATCAAATAGAGCGAAATCGCGTAGATGCACGTAAGTTATTAATTAAAACCTATCACGTAGTTGGAGTAGTGTGGTGTAGACTTGTTTAGGCGTAATTTATGCTGCTTTTTTGCGCCTAATGTGTATTTCACTGTAAATATTCAGGAGACCAACTTTGTGAAAAAGATTTCCAAAATATAAGAACTTGGCAATTTTCGGTATTGGAAAAGAATAAAATGGATCAAATTACCAACCAAGGAATAATCGAAGAGGGAAACTTGGCTAATTCTTTGCAGAATAATTTGCGTGCTCTCTTTCAACAGACGAATACCAAAACTTCATACGAAGTAATAATATACATATTATGTTTCAACATCAGTAATCTAAATATTTTTCAGTTTTGTTGAAAAATTTTATCAATTACCTATACTGATTTTCAGTTTTATAGCAGTTCCTCTAAACTAACTCAAGATAGTGCTTTAGCTTTTACCAATAAATTATTAAACACTAAATTCCAAGATGTGAAAGAAAATGATATAATGGAAAGCGATTTGGTAATAACCATTATCTATTATCAACATTCATTCAAATCGTGCAAGATACAATGATGAGTATAATTTTTTCAAAATACAGTTGAAAAATTATGATGAAAGCACTTCAGTGCCAGAAATGGATTCCTTCCTTTTATCCGAAACGGTTCAAAAAGTACTTACTGAGGCAAGTAAACGATTGGGATTCGACAATGCATTATCTTATGGTAGGCAATTTTTTTTTTGCAAATTCCTCAAGCATCTCATATAAAACCATTTTTTGTTTTTCTCCATTTTAAAATAATTTTTCAGACACCATATTATCGTTGTATCAGATTTGCGCCTACCAGAATGCTTGGCGGAATGAAAACCCAGCATTATGCGCAGCCTTTACACAAGATCACTTGAAAGTAAATAGAAAAAATTAGTAAATTGGCTTCATTGCTTGTATTAGTTTTCAATTAGATACTCACAGTTTCATCAATGCATAGGTATTTGAGTACATCCACGATTTAAAACATTACTACCAATTTGGGTACGGCAATAATAAAAACGAACGCCCTCGACAACTTATGATGAAAGATTTGTTGAAAAAAATCAAGTAAAGTGAAAAAGTTATACACATTTTTCATTTGAATTTCATTACTATGTACCTTATTACTGAATTTTATTACAGAGATGCTATCAACGGAAAATCTGCTGTTAAAAAAGGATCATTCTATTTCTCTCAAACTCCCCAAGTCACTTCGACGATGGTGTCGTTGGGCCTGTACCGTGACGATGAAGCACTCAAACAAAATAATTACGAAAAGATGAAAGATTCCCGTAAATGGAGGTCATCACGTATCGATGCTTTTACAGCTAATATCTTGGCAGTAGTATACAAGTACGTACTTATCTACATCACTTGAATACCTATTTTTACGTATTAAAATAGGTACCTATCCAGATATAGTAGATACTTTTGTCTAAAGAAAGCTGATCTTTCACTCACCGATCTCATGAAAGCAACCTTTTGAAAAATGAAGATAAACTTTATAAATACTTCTCGACGAACTAGAGTGATTTTGTAAATAATAGCATAGTTTAAATTTTTGAAACACCTTTCATATCTGTGGCACATATTAATTACTTTTCGAATGTTTGGTTTCATTGCAAATCAATTTTTCATTTGTAGTTGTGAACAAATTAACCAAGCAAAAAAAGTTGGATTTTATCACAACGAAGAATTGATAAAGATTCCAGCATGCCAAGAGGATTTCTGCAAATTAGAAGAGCTTGAAACTGCCTTCAAGGATGTCTTCAATTATGACGAAAAGGAATCAAAAGAAATATCAAAAAAACCCGAAGATAAAAAAGAAGACCCATCGAAGAAACCAGAAGATAAAAGGGAAGAACCATCGAAGAAACCAGAAGATAAAAAAGAAGACCCATCGAAGAAACCAGAAGACAAAAAAGAACCACCGAAAAAATCTGAAGAAAAAAAAGATGGTGATGAAAAGTCATCCGCTAATAAAATTAAACCAGTCTTATTCAGTTTGACTGTTTTCTATTTAATACTTTTTATCCATAAGTTATAAAATAAAATAATGTAAGTATAAGTGTTGTAAAGAAGTATTGATTTTAGTTTGTACATATTAGATAGACGTACTTAAATACAAATACATGAGTACTTATAAGATTAAATCTAGTCACTGAATTTTACCTAGGATACATATCAACAAATATGTTTACAAGCCCAGAATGCAACTTTTGGTAGTAAAGCTACAATTTGAAAACAAAAATTATTAATAAAATTTAACTACAACTCGCTAAAGGAGAATTATATAACTTAATTTTTTATACAAATTGAAATGTTCGATGCTATTTTTGATTTCAATATTTATATGCACATGTACATGTATAAGTTATACATTCCACCCACTCCTTCTCCTGTTAATTTTTCCATTAATGAAGGGTTTCTGTAATTGTAGCCATTGGTAAAGAGTAAGAGGCTATGTAAGAGATGATATTTCATGCATATTATTACTGGATATTATAAAGTTTTTTTGTAGATTTTTTACTAGTTCACTATCAGGTGAAAAGATTATGCAGTTGGCACAGGTTGACAAGTTTGTCTTGTGATGAGAGGAGTCTAAAAGGGCGAATAAGCTGAGATTATGCTGTAAAATGCAGGAATATTCTAGAATTTTATTCTCTTTGAATATTCTCGCAAAAAGATTATTCGCGCGCATCTTCCCATCACTAGCATCAGTTGAACATCATCCTGATGGGGAGCACATAATCTTGAATAAAGATGTATGTTCTGTTCCCAAACTGTCCTCATTGCATAATAATTTTTTAAAGTAAAATTGTCGTTTCGATGAGTTCCCCAAACATATCTCGTTTTTATATTTTTAAATTACTACAAAAAGATACGGTCATGCTCAACTTTACTTATTTGTGCGACGCAATGTGGTATTTCATTCATCAAAAACGCATTCTGGGTGTTCAGACTGTTTTCTACATTATTCTCTCCATCGTGATAAACGAAGGTTACTGTTGAACAGCTGTTCACCTGTTCATGAGTTGCAAGAAGTTGCAGGGAAAATGATGATGCAAAAGAATGTAATATTACATCATCTACTAAATGATAAAGTGATTAGGGTGTGGTGATAAAGTATGTGCGTTCTAAGTGAATTCAAAATTAATTGTTTCATATTCCAATAATGTGTACAAGAAAGATTTCTTATTAAATTTATACTGATTCCGTGTCTATGATAAATCTAGCTATGTTAATGCTTTATTTTTTGCATAACTGCTCATTGTATATTTATCATCTATAATTGACGCATCACATCATATTTTTTATTTTATTGTATTTATAATCATCGCTAATTTCATACTTCCTACGCCATATTATTTCAAGTTATAATATAACTCAATCGAAGAAAACGAGAAGTTTTGGAATATGCAATATGGAATTATGAAACTTGTGCGAGTAACTGTAACTCCTGTACAACACTTCGTACAACATGCCTAATCGAACAGTGCACATTTTCACAACATTTCTACAACTTGGCAAATTGAACGCAAATCTTACACCTTGTAAGTTGTCTGAAGTTGTGGTAAATCAAACATAACTTATTTTGATCTCAGTGTGTGAACTTGTGGTGTAAAAAATGTCGCAACAAGATGCTATAGCTTTTGCGAAGGATTTCCTTGCTGGAGGAATATCTGCCGCGATTTCTAAAACAGCTGTTGCACCCATCGAAAGAGTGAAATTGTTACTACAGGTTCAACATGCTTCCAAACAAATCACCAAAGAAAACCAATATAAAGGTAAGTAGAGGTTATACACTTATACGCCCATAGTTTAAATTCAAATAGTTCATTTAAAATCATATTTATAAAGTAAATTTAGAATTTAGAGTTTTCTAGTAACCTATGTATAACTATCTTCCTCAGTCTGGTTCTCTATTAATTTGCGGCGTGTCAGGCCAGTGTAACAGCGGTCTTCTTATAGCCCTAATGTCAAATCTATAAAGAATTCTTTAGGGATGCTGAGCAAAAGCTATTCTTCCTTTCGTATCATCTTTATTTGTAAGATGGTGGATGATTTTAGTACACTTTTGTTTTGTGTATCATTAATCTAGGTCAAAGAAGCGAACATGTTGCCTTTCAACTGTGCTGTTATAGTCTGGAATAATAGCAAATTCTATTCAATCCCTTTTTGATACATATTATGAGTATTAGTGTAGACTTCAAAAATTAATTTAAGTTCTTTTATCCAATATCAATATTTGCCCATTTTTTAAATTTAATTTCTAGGTATTGTCGACTGCTTCATTCGTATTCCAAAAGAGCAAGGTATAATCAGTTTCTGGAGAGGCAACATGGCTAATGTAATTAGGTATTTCCCAACACAAGCTATCAACTTTGCTTCTAAGGATGTATATAAAAAGATCTTCATGGAAGGCGTTGACAAGAAAACACAATTCTGGAAATATTTTTTTGCCAATTTAGCATCTGGTGGTGCCGCAGGAGCCACGTCTACTTGTGTTGTATATCCGTTGGATTTCGCTCGTACTAGGTAAAAAATGTTAATTTTCACCGACTTCTGTTGGTTACCCAAATTCAACAAATTAATTGATATGGTTATTTCAGATTGGGCGCTGATGTCGGTAAAGGTCCAGCCGAAAGAGAATTCAAAGGATTAGTTGACTGCATATTTAAAACTGTCAAAAGCGATGGAATTATAGGTTTATACCGTGGTTTCGGTGTATCAGTCCAAGGTATCATTATTTACCGTGCTGCCTACTTCGGTTTCTTCGATACCGCTAAAGGTATGTTACCAGACCCCAAGAATACGCCATTCTTGATTTCATGGGCTATCGCTCAGTTTGTTACCACATTTGGTGGTATCATGGCGTATCCATTTGATACTGTAAGAAGAAGAATGATGATGCAATCCGGACGTAAATTAGCCGATCAACAATACACTGGCGCCTTGGATTGTTGGTATAAAATATTTAAGACCGAAGGCAGTTCTGCATTCTTCAAGGGTGCATTCTCCAATGTATTAAGAGGTACCGGTGGTGCTCTTGTGTTGGTATTTTACGATGAACTTAAACGTGTTTTGTAGACGTATTTAAGTAATGCAGAACTACTTCAATTCTACATAAACTACTGATTTTCATAGAATAGAATACCCTATTAATCCTATTATTACCCACATTCCCAAGAACAATTGAACCAAAAAGCTTCATTCGACATTCTATTTCTGTGTGATATTCAAGTTTTTTCGATTTTTTTATTTCAACTTTAATTCTTGTACTATATTGTTATGCCATGATTTGTTGATCTAATGTTTAAGATATTTTGATGTTTGGTAAATATTGTACACTTCGAGTAAAAATAATAAAAATGTAGAGTGAAATTAAAGTGTATTGATTAATTAATTCGTTAATTTATTTATATCATATTTAAATACATTCATTTTCGTGTTATCATTTTTGAATACGACGAAGATGCATATTTCTAGTTTCAGTATTTCTTTTATGATCCTTCAGTCAAAGTTGAAGCAATGAAAGAATGCGAAGCAATGAGTCTATTCTAGAACGAAGTACAGCTCGAGATTTAAATATTAATAACCGTATTTCTGCAACTATATAAGTAGTATAAAACAATTAACTAACTATTTGATAAGAAAATTCTTCAAAAAGTGAACAATCAGCGTGAGTACACGTGAACGTTGATTCATGAGAGGATTAAATCGTTTTCCTATTATCATTGCTATCGGATCTTTCAACCTTTGGAGTAATTTCTACTTAAAATGAAAAGCTGAAAGGCTAGTAAGTTATAATTTATGAATGAGATAATTTAAAAAAAACTATTAAATGATTTGAATTTCGATCATTTTGATGCAACAACTGTGAAAATGTTGAATTTAATAAAAAATATATTAGGGATATTTATTGATTCGCGTAAAGAAAAAAGTTGAGATGTGTTGCGCTATTGGATTATGTTTTAGCAAAAGCACAGGACAACAGTAGAAAGCTTTATCGAATTTTTATATTCGAAATAATCGCAATTTTCGGTTACCCGAAAATAAAATATAAATATATCATATGATAATGAAACTTACTCAAATAATTCAGACCTGACCTCGGCGTATAAACAGCTTAGCATTAAACTTCACTTTAACTCAACTTATTCTCCACAGCCACAGGGATGTTTTAAATACAAATGAACTCATTATATAAAACTCTTTATCAAATTACTTCGACGAAAACAAATGGAAATGGGTAGATTTTGCGACCTACAGTATATTCATCAAGGACGTTTGACTTATATCTGGATATTGGCTGCATTGTTGAATTCCTGATTTTAGCAGGATGAAAATGCGGTCATCGCTGCAGCCACTGCTTGGCTTTAGCCACACCTACTGCAACAATATACTCCTAATTTTATATAGATTTACTCAGACATATGTGGCTAATTTAGTTCGTGTAACTTGTATTGTGAAGCTGGATAAGATTACTAAAGAAGGTCGATGTAAACTTGTTTATTCTGTAAATAATGTGAAACTGCGATGTAGTGTGTATCTCCAAAACATCGCAAGAACTCAAAAATTGTTTGAATCAACATTCGCTAGATATCCAAAAATAAGAAAGAAAACACAGGCTACGAGGCTACTCAAAGCACACGACCATTACCAGTTATAGATGTAATTTCAATGAGATGAAGACAGTGTTGTAGGAACGAACATAGGTCTGTTCTTGTTCCTGTTCTCGTTCCTGGAAAGACCCAGTCATTTGATCCTATTCCTGATTCGTTCTTATTCTCAAAGTTTCAACTGTTCTCGTTCCGTTCTTCGTTCTTTTAATTCTTTATAATGTTGTTCTCGTTCTGTTCTTTGTTCTTTCAATCCTTTATAGTCTCGTTCTTGTTCGTTCTTCGTTCTGTTCTCGTTCTTCAACTTTTCTTTTGTTCTTTCTTTCTTTCTTTTTTTTTTGATAACGTGTTTACAGTTAATGTTGTTGTTCAAATTGAAAATCTATTAATTGAAGCTAATAATTAAAAAAAAAAAAACTTATATGGGTATATGTAGCACTTGCCTGAAGTATAAATTTCTTATTTTCTCCTTCCTTTCATGATATCTATTAATTTTATAATAAATCATGAACTTTCAAAAGAACGAAGAACAACAACAAAATACATCGTTCTTGTTCTTGTTTTTGTACCTCAACATTGTTCATTAGTTGGTTCTCGTTTTGTTCTTTGATCTTTCAGTTTGAAAATATTCTGTTCTCGTTCTGTTCTTTGTTCTTCAGGTATATCACTTTTATGTTCTCCTTCTTGGTCCTGTTCCTCAGGAACAATAAAAATTCTCCGTTCTTGTTGTTCTTCGTTCTCGTTCTTTGGTTTGTTCCTACAACACTGGATGAAGATATGAAGATCATAATACATTGTGTCTTACTGATTTCAATACCCCCAATAAGCGCCAAATTCTCTTCATTCACAAAAAAATATTCGTTATTTCATAAGAAATTAACACATAAATAATTGTTTCTTCATGATTTTAATCTATAATTTATAAGATTATGAATTTTAACTTTCAACGTTTCACTCCAGTTAATTTTACAACACTATGATTTTTTTCAAAATTATAATTTTGAAAAAAAAAAAATGAATTTAAATCAATCAAATAACTAGTAAAAAATTATTTAAGTCATAGAATTTGAGTTATCAAAGTCTTAAATTATTCACTATGCCATAATGAAGCCAAACAAAATAAAATGGGTGATAATTTTTTCATGAAAAGGAATTTGGCGCTCGGTGGTGTTAAAATTAGTTACACACAGTGTATAGAGGCTGAATGGGCTGAACCCTATACATACCCATATAAAAATACGAAAAACAATAAAAGTTTGCACATCGCTATCACAGATAACGCCTAAATAAAGTAAACAATACTACGCGTATACTTGAGCGTATTACCGAATATTTACATTTAGTTCGAAATCTGTCTTGATGTGTAGGGGACATCGCATATGTAGATAATTTGTATTTTTATACTCAATCCAGTTCTATCATTGTTCGCCTTTTTTTAAAATAACATATTCTTAATCCTCAATTATGTTCAGAATACTTTTATCTATTTTTGAGAGCTAAAACTATTATTTTTTATGAGCGCGCAATAATTATGATCTTGAGATAACTATTTTTGTATTGATCTAGTTTCAAGTTTTAATTATCATGTTTGGCAATAATAAAATTTGAAGTAATATTGAATTTTAATTTAAGAATTTCTTTTGAGCATTCATGTTAATTATAACTAAAAAATTAAGAAAAAAGATGGAAATAAAAGAAAATAAGTATAAGTATTCATATCTCTTTATACGTACTTAAGCTAGGAGCAATCTCAACAAGGTAATTAGAAAAAAAAATGTAAATATAACAACTAAAAGGTGGGGAAAAATTGAATAAACGCCACTCTAATAGACATACGATCGAGCACTTTTATATCCACATAGTTTAACGAGTTCGTATTCTTCAACATGAACGAATTGCTGAACCTAAAGTGAAAAAACACAACGCCTCATTTCAAACTTTAATTCATACAAATTTTAGAAAGTAGATATATGTTTAAACTAGATTTTTTCGCATATGTCTTTTGAAACCATGAGATACAAAAATTACGTTATAGAGTATTTATAATGAGTGGTCTGTGTTTTAATTGGTCATACGTCACGCCTGTAACAACCAATCAGCAAGTTGGAATGTGGTAAATTTACCTTGACTAACTCGTAAAATAAAAACACAAATCCGCTGATGATTCAAATCACAAACGAATTTTTGTCGTTCACTGAAAACTGAACGATATTATTTAGGAAGGTAGAAATGAAACTACCTACATTTCATCACATTCTAGCGTTATGATTGGTCATTACGCTCGTAACATATGACCAATTAGAACATAGACCAGTTATTATAAATACTCTATTAGGTATTGCAATTATGACATCAATGCATCGACCCCCCCCCCCTCCGAAATTAGATGGGTTGTAATAGCTGTTGTTTTTAAGTTAGAACAGAGTTTAACAAAAACAAAAGTAAGTAATACCTACATTAAAATTGATCCCTTTTAAAACGGCATAGCTGGCCTTTTTCTCTATAAATATAATATTCCTTATTTAATTATTCAGGGGGCCCTTCCAGCCTGGGACCCACCACCTCGGCTGAACCCCATTGGGCAATTACTCATTTGCCGACCATTAAATCCGCTACTGGTGAAAATACCAATACCATACCGAAGTCTTATCACAGTTTCTTAAAATCATCTACGCCATTCAAAATACAAAATTAGGTATACTATATTATACTATGCTTCAAAGCTTGCAATAAGGATTAGCAATCCATGTATATAAAGTCAATGAGTAGTATAATGATGTGTACTTTCTTTTCCCCTCAATCTGAAATAGAAAAAATAATGAATGTATTATCATATCAGTACATTCTCATATCACTATAGCTAAAATACTCTTCATAGATAGTGTTGTCCTACTACACTGTCATGCTACCAGTGCACTACATATTAGAGTGGTCGAAGGACACCGCACAATTTCTTCTTGTTAGGTATCTACTGATAGTTTCATCATCATTAATCACTAGTGGATTGACACATACTACTTGCGAGCCATGAAATTTTGATAAGCTATACCTACATAGCATCAAATGTTTCATAGGTAACTGGAACATGCTAAATTGCAGTTGTGCCGAAGATACACAGATATATGTTCGAATTATTACATTTTTAAATAGGTGTTGCGATTATATTTAGAAGGAACTCGATTAAATATATGTTATCATAACTTCAAAAGTATTCATTGTTGAATTCTAACCAATACTTCTCTTGCCATTATAGTAAATTGTCCTTGAAAATGTTGGTGCTCTATTTCAAGTGTTCATTTTGTGACTTGACGTCTCAACTTGAAAAATAATTTAAATTATAAAAATTTGAAAACTTTTCACAATGTAGATAACGACTGTTAGTATGTGAACTTTGTCTTCGTAAAATAAATAGCTGAACTCATAACTTAAATACATAAATTTTCTCGTTAAAAGTGAGTAATTATAATGCTCAAGATTTTCTCTACTACCTATTTATTCATGCTGGCTTGTAACAGACATTACTGTAGGGATGAATAAGTATTTTTCGGTACAATGGACATTAAATCTAAAATTTCTTACTACTTTATATAAAATAGTTTACCAACTTGGACATTGAATTTTGTTTGGAATACATGAAATTATCATGATCGTAAAATTATTTGTACTCACCTTGTTAGTTTTACGCATCGATGCGCAACTTGAACAATGTTTTGTTGATACCCATTCACCATATGTATACTTTTCTTCGAAGACCTCATATTACGCTAGTAGAAAATCAGAAATTAATGTTCCTGAAAGTAAGAATATATAAGTTATTGATTGTTTACTCATTTTATTCTGCAAAGTTTGGAGTTATGTTGTTTTGTTATTACAGAGTGTTCACCTGCTTACTTATGGGCTTTAATAAGACATGGTACAAGGTATCCTGAAAGTGAATTCATTGATTCTATAAAATCTCTATACAGTTTGAGAGATGAAATTGTAAAGAATCATAGAGAAGGAAGTAAGTATGAAGAACTTATTTGCTGTTATATCTTTATACTTATATCCAATATTTATACCTTTTAGCACATAGCATTTTCTCAGAAATTTAATTCGACAGGAGGAAAATTATGCATCAAGGATTTAGAAAACTTAGAAAAGTGGAGTTCAGATGTAACCGCTGATGTAGCTAATGATTTGACTCCTCAAGGCGTGAAAGACGTAATATCGTTGGCACAGAGGCTGAAAGAAACATTCCCTAATTTGTTAAAGCCGACATTCCACAACTCATTTTTGGTAAAAAGAAAAATCATTATTTATTCCATGAATTTTTTTTCTGTAAACTATTTTAAGTCAATCCACTTACATAAATTTCACAGTTTGAAGCCTCTGCATCTCCAAGAGCCAAGCAAAGCGCTATTGCTTTCACCAATGAGTTATTGAACACGAATTACAAGAATACAAACGGAAATAGTATCATAGAGAATGAGGGATTACTTCATGTAAGCATTTGCACAGTGCTATGAATATTTTTATGTGCTCTCACTCAAGACTCCAATAACCAGTATTATTTCAGATTATAAAATATTGTGAGAAATACACAAATGAAGTAGAAAACAACAATCTCACCTTCAAAGAAGCCAGATTATTTCAAGATACCAAATTGATGAGAAAAGTGATATGCGAAATAAGTGAACGATTGGGTTTCAAACACCAGCTTTCTTTTGGTAAATATTGATTTCCTTTATTATTGTAGAGTTAGGATAATTTCCAAAAAAAAAATACATCTTTACCTCCCCCTCCTTAAAAAGAGCTTAATATATTGTCAAATAGAGACAAGGCTGGATTTCAGATTTTTTCGAAAAACGTTATTGGGAGGGAGAAAACTATTTGCCAAATAATTCTCAGAACGCTTGACAAAAATCTAACAGACAAAATAATTTCAAAAGAATTAAAAATTTTTTGCTTTAAAAAATGACGTTTCGTCGGGTAAAGACTAAACATTTTTGAGTCAATATTTTTTTTTTGATTCGGAGCGTTTTCAAATTTCTCAATGAATGATAAAGGTATTATACATGAATAGACTTATTTTGTGAAAATACACAGAACAGAACTACTTTTATTAATTTTTTGATTCATTCAAATGAATTTTCACTCAAACTTTAAAGGAGATACAAGGGAGATAAATCGCTCAGAATTTTTGTTTGTGGTTTCTTATGAAAGAATGAATTAAGGACACCTATAATCAAATTTTCAGCTTCCTAAGTAAATTTAGAGAGAACCTGCATTGAAAAACAGCATTGTGAGGTGATTTTGGAATCATGAAATTTCTTCATTCTTCTACTCAATACATATATCTCCTCCCTAAATCGACTCAAAAAAATAGGTGTGGTTTATGTACATGAAGAGGCTGTCAAAATAACAGAGGCAGATAACCCCGAAAATTTATCTGAGCATGCGCAACAACATTAGTTAGCTATGTTGGTGAACTAGGAATACTAGAATATGGTTGCGAAAATGGAAGAGAATTGTGGGGAGAAAACAGATGCAAGTAACCCATAATAATCTTGACAGAAATTCTAATCATTGCACGAAGCAACATCCCTGAAAAAAATCCATTTCATGATGTCATAATACAACGCTCCGAATGTCTAAATAAAATTAATGTTCACAATATTCATCTTCTCGTATGACCATGAACTCTGAGTTGATTGTTACACATTCACCTACGCATCAAGGTCGTCAAGGTCAAGGTACAGGTCATTCCTAATGAACCCACCCAACCTGTTTTAACATTACTTGCATTCACTTGCTCTGTTAATGTCTCATGTGCAGTCCTGATAACGCGTCGAGCAATAATATATAATTTTGCTCTATTTTCAGATTTAGTGAAAGTAATGCACGGAATTTGTGCTTATGAAAGCGCCTGGTATATAAATTCAAGACCTGCTTTTTGTGCTGCTTTTCTTCCCGATCACTTGAAAGTAAATCCAATTTTCATTTCTAAGGCGTACATAAGTAGAGTGAATTATCTTCTTATAGTAATGCAAGTAAAAATTTGTCCAGAAGAACGAGTGATTCATAAAATACTTACTTTCTGTTTCCAAACACCTTGTTTCCTATTTTTTAATAAAATGTTCATACAGAATAACACTACTGCACTAGTAGAACACTCACCAGTAGTAATTTCAACAAATGAGCTCAATTTAGTGATAAGACATACAGCTCTACTATTTAGTGTGTTGCTAGCATGACAGTGTACGTATATGACAATGCGCATTCCTCATTTTTTATTTTTTGAGATTAAGGAGAAGAGAAAGAATACATCATTACACTACTATATATCTACTGCTGTATTGCTGCACCACTAAATATTAAGTACTCTTAACTTATAGCGTTGTGCCACAACACTACCATACTACCGTAACGCAATAAGTAGTGGAATGGTAGATATATTCTATTATTTTGCAAATTTGTTTAAAATATTACTAATGAGTAGTCGAGTAATATAGAAGTATTTTTCCGCCTGGGTGTTGGTGTTATTTTAATAGATGAGTGCAGAGGGTAAGAGTGCAATGTTTTTTATAATATCTGATTCTGATTTTATTAGTTATTCTTTCTTCCATTGAGTATACTTAAATGTACCTTGCTTGAAGTTTTCTTAAAAATACCAAAAATATACATTTATAGGTATAGTCTAGGAATGTTGCAAAGGGGTTAAACAAGGTGCTGACATCTCTCTTTATAAAATTGAAGAATTTTTGAAAGTTAGAACTTGGAAGCGTAGAAATGAATAATATTGATTTCCAACTCCTTTCTCGGAGAGATTCCTGGCAACTCTATTCCTACCGCCACCTAATCTTTGCATTTGTTTTCGTAACTTTTACAGGTCTTTGAGTACTACAATGACATGAAATATTACTATTTGAACGGATATGGCACCCCAATGACTGAAAAGATAGGCTGTATTATGGTTAAAGACATGATGACTTCACTATCGTGAGTACTCAAGAACAAGAGACACCAAGTATCAGAAAAATAAATTGTAATGTGCTTAATTAGGCTATTTTCAATTTTAGAAAAGCAGCTAAAAATATCGAAGGAACTCCCAAAGCGACGTTTTATTTCTCACATTCGGAAATGATTCTACCAACTACTGTGAAACTCGGTTTAAATCGCGATGATGAAGCTCCAAAACATGATAATTATGATCTTATGAAGGATGATAGGAAGTGGAGATTAGCTTTATTCGATAGTTTCGCTGCTAACATTATAGCTGTTTTATACAAGTAAAAATACCTATTTATATTTGAAATAAATATCTTCTTAGATATTTCACAATTTATTGGTATGAACTTATGGTATATTTTGTAGATGTTCTAGTCCTGATGGAGATGAAAACAAAGTGATATTTTATCAAAACGAGCGCCAGATTGAATTACCCAAATGTGCACAAAACTCTTGCATTTTAGAAAATTTATTACAAAATTTTTCCGAAGTTTTTAACGAAACTCAATGTAATCTGGATTTCTGCGAATCCGAATCAGTCAAAAAAAGTAAAGGAAATCTAATTAGTTTCAATGTGTATGTCTTTTTGGTGTTTTTTTTTATAAGTCGATATGTGTTGTAAAGAATTATGCTTCGTAAATAAGTACATACTATTTATATAACGACCTATATTTATTTTGAAAAATTTGCTTGAAATACTCTTAAAAGTGGAATACGATGAAATTAGATGGATGCCTAGCTGTTTACTCAATTTTGAAGGCGATTTTATAATACGCTGGTAGGGCGGAATTATGATTATTTTTTTGATAGACTAGTTTTTTCGTATGCTACCATAAAATCGTGATTGAGTGAGAAGTTCAGCTGATCGATTTGCAGAGAAGTTTCAAGGACCTACTCTTCGCTATTCTATCACTCGATGTATGAATTGCTCTTAACAAGTTATCCTATCCTATAAATCATTTCAATTATTAATGACAATTTTTATTGTAAGAATATATTTTTATCTGGAGTACTCTTGTATATCATATCTTCAAAATTTACTTATCTAAAGAATTGCACTTGTAATCATTTTTTCATTTTAATGAAGATATGTCACTTTTCTGCTTCAGAAACAAGTAGAGAAATAGATATAACGTGTCGTTTGCTCGTTTCTAACCATTATTCGGTAGCAGATTCCACTTCTGATGTTTGAGAAAAAGAATGAGACAAAATTTTTATTAGTAGTCGTTTTATGAATTAATTTTCTAAAATTATCATCTTTGCGAGTTGAATAAGTTATTTAGTTATGAAATGAAGAAATGGAGTTGCGATTTCTTTCCGCACAATTAACCTATTTTCATGGCAGGCGGGCAGGCTTGAGCAGAGGAGAAAGGGTGGGGTTTCTCCCCCCTGGCCCGAGTTTTTTTTTTTAGGGTCCGCAACTGAATCCCTGACACATCGGCGCTAAAAATCTGTCTTTACTACTCCTCCACCCCAATAATCTTTTTTTTGTTTCTCCTGGCCTGGATTTTTTCTGCACGCCCCTGAACGTAGGCAATTCATTCATCCCTAAATTGCAATACCATACCTTCAATTCACAAATAGTCAACTTATTCCTCACGTAAATTATTTTCTCAAGACATCTCTGTGCTTCATTTACCTCATTATTTTAAATGTAGGTAATTCATCAGTCCCTATATCCCAATTCTATGTCTTCAATCCAGAAGTAGACAACTTATTTGCCAACCAAAGAGTCAGTGGGCGGGGTGCGTGTCTAACCGCAAGAGC
Organism: Phenacoccus solenopsis; assembly: GCA_009761765.1. Lineage (NCBI taxonomy): Eukaryota > Metazoa > Arthropoda > Insecta > Hemiptera > Pseudococcidae > Phenacoccus > Phenacoccus solenopsis. The sequence goes on along the minus strand of CM019754.1, from coordinate 34,332,089 downwards.
TTTTTTAGGTATTCTTTTTTTTTTTTTTAAATTAAAAATATAACGAGCGGTAATCACTCCAACACTTTTATTGTAACATACCAACTTTTTGGTAATTTTAAACATATTATCTTTCCTACTTAACTTTATGGAACTGACCCCACCCCCCAAGCAGCGATCCTAAAACCGACCTTGGCCAGCTAAATGCATAATTATGTTTTGTTTTTTTTTTGGAAAATTGAATGAGTTACCTATATTCTCAATTTTCAATCTGAAGGCATAAAGCCTGATGCAACATTCTTTGACTATGAAACAAAGAAGCTTAGAATTGTCGTACATTTTTTCTGAATTTCGAGCATAATTTTGAATTCGGAGGTTTTTTGGGGGAAGCAATTGCCCATCTATCCATCTCCTATCGACATTCTTCCGATAACAATTCCTATCATGAGAAAAGAAGAGTGAAAAAAGAAACATCAAGTTTGGATTCAGAGATCTCAATTTTGAAAATAACTCTTATCTTAGTTTCTCAGCCTTCTTTGTTCCTTTGAAAAAAAAAGTTTTCATTGTATGCAATTAGTAACACAGAAAATGTATTTCGGTGATGAATTTTCTCTAAAATATTTACTGGTTGAAATGGATTTAATTTTGAAATACAAGTTGCCATTATTATTGGAAAAGAAGAGAAGTATAGATGGAAATTGTTACCAGGTTCCAAATCATATCACCACAATTCAACTGAAACCGAGATATTGATTTTTGATCCCTATTTTAATCCTTTCTTGTTATAAAAAACGTCCTTTATTATTTTTAACAGCTAATATTCCTTATGATTGCAATATTTTTTGATATTCTTATTTTTTTATGTAAATCTCGTATGTGCTAATAACCGTTATTTTGTAATGATTAATTAAGCGCTTTTGAAAATAACGAAGGTCATCGCAGTTTTCCTTATTAGTTGCTTGTTAATATAATCGCTATAACGATATTCGATGCAACGAATCTCCAACTACGTATTAATAGCAATATGTAACACTTTTCAAATTAAATGCCGTGGAAAGCGGTGCTTACTATATGGTGCTACAGGATATTTTGAATTTAAAGCTATACATAACGTGAACGGTGGTTAAAGTAAGTATAATAGATAACATTTTTATTTCTTTATTTTATAAAAACTTGTCTAAAATATTTTCAGTTAGGTAAGAGTAAGGATATAATTCTGTGCGGAAAAATACTACTGTGCTATTATAGACTTATATCGCTAGTAATAGGTACATGTCTTGCACCAATGGGCTAAATAATAGGATATAGCACTCTACTATTCATTGTGTTGGTAATGGGATAAAGAAAGGACAAATCAGTTATACTACTACGCTGCTGTGTTACTGCGCCAATGTAATAATACTCTCAACTTACAGTGTTGCACCACAATACTGTCATACTACCAACACAAGAAATAGTGGAGCGGTACCTATATCCTACTATTTTGTAGATTTGTTGAAAATACTATTAAAGAGTAATCGAGTATAGTTCAACAGTATTTTCCATGCATCATTTTTGATACTATTAGTTGCGGTTTACTTTCGATTTGTTATGCAACTTCCTTTTATGTCGAAAAGTTGAATTATGATTATATCATAAACATATCTTCATGACCAACTTTGTCAAAAGGGATACCTCGCTACTAGGTATTTACTGTGTTGGTATAATGGTAGTTTTGTAATGCAACACTATAATAAGTTGGGAGTATTATAGTGGCGCAGTAACACAGCAGTGTAGTAATATAAACGATGTGTTCTTTCTTTATCCCATTACCAACACAATGAATAATAGAGTGCAATATCCTATTATTTAGCCCATTGGTGTAAGATATATTACTATAGCAATTAGTCTATAATAGTACAGTAGTATTTTACCGCACGAAAGTAACTGATTTATTTTTACACATACAGAAATCAAGAACCGATCATGATCATGAATTTGAAATCGATAATTTTCGCACTGGCAATTTCATATAATATTAATGCACAACATGAAGAATGCTTTGCCGATGTAAATTCACCATATGTATACTTTTCTTCGAAGACATCCTATGCAGCTAGTGGAAAATCGCAAATTAATATTCCTCAGAGTGAGCTAATACTCTGCAATAAATTTATTCATGTTGTATGATTACAATACTCGCGTATTATATGTATTGAATATTAAAATTTTCAAGTGAATGCTTTTATTTTATGATTACTCACAGATTGTACTCCTATATACTTGTGGGCTTTAATACGACATGGCACAAGGTATCCGAATAAAGTATTCATTACTTCAATGAATGATTTGTATAATTTACGAGATACTATTATACAAAATCACAAGGAAAAAAGTAAGCGGGTTATCATTCTTTTGTATTTTTCCACAATTAATTATTTAAGCAAATCATTTCGGCAGGAGGGAAGTTATGCGCAAAGGATCTATCTATTTTGAAAAACTGGAATCATAACGTAACGATTGACTTAACCTATGAATTAACATCTCAAGGTGTACAAGATGAAATTTCATTGGCGCAAAGACTGAAGAATAAATTCCCAACGTTATTAACATTATCGACTAAAAATTCATTCGTGGTGGGCCCCTACAAAGTGTACTTTGAGTGTGATATCTATGATGCATTTCTAATAAGCTCCTCAATTTACGTTAATGGTACTGCGTACTTTTTTATTCAAATGGTAATTATCTATATCTGTCATAGTTTCAAAGTTCTGGAGCTAAACGAGCCAAGGATAGTGCTTTTGTATTCAGAAATGAGTTACTTGGCGGGAATTATAAAAACGCTGATAATAATCGCATAGTAGAAAATGAGTACTTACTTCATGTAAGATAGAAAACAACTGCGATGAAAATTATGAGTAAATTTGAAAAAGTTGCTCTTTCAGTTTGGAAAACATTCGTGTCAACGATATGCTGAGGAAACCGATAATAATTCTTCGATGTTCAAAGAAGTGGAATTGTTCCAAAAATCTGACATAATGCAAACGGTTATATCTGAAATAAGTATTCGTTTAGGTTTTCAATATGGATTATCTCTTAGTAGGTATCTAGTGCGATCAAAAAAATTTTGTACATTAGGCTTTTGAAAACATTTTATTTTAAGCTTATGAATTTTTCAGATTCGATTATATTAATGTACCGCATTTGCGCATATGAAAGCGCATGGTATTTGAATTCAAGACCCGCATTCTGTGCAGCTTTTCTTCCAGAGCATTTAAAGGTAATTTTTTTAAATTGTACCTTACCTCGAGCGCTTTCAAGTTTTCATGCTTGAAATACGGATACAAATGTCGAATTACCACAATGAAATTCAATGCTCTACACACCAAATATTCTATAATGAGATGAAGTCTACTTTGTTAGATATTGATTTTTTGGCGAGTTTGATCGATTAAAAATATCTTTTGATCCAAAAATTCGTAATTGTGACCTTGGATGACAATAAAAGTATTAACCTATAAAAGTGAAATTTTCGAGGACAGAGTAAAGGTAAGTACTTTCCTTCTGAACGTTTCTATAACACGAATATCACTTAGGATGAAAATTGAAATACTTACTAACCTTTACTAGTTTAACAGAACTATGAAGTTATTATGAATTTAGACGTCCTTGCATTTTTTTTCAGTTAGGTGGAAATTTTGCCTAAATCAGTATTTCCACCTAAGGAGCATTTCCTTCATGATCTAAAGAGTCTTAACCTTAAAGTAGATACTACAACTCGAGAAAGTGAAAAAAAGAGAGAATTGATTTTGTCCTCTAATAAGTTCTTTTATGTCATCCACAGTCGCATTTCATAACAGAAATTTCATTTTGCAAAACATCTAACTTCTAATACTTGAATATAGGTACCTAGTATGTTCAGTCATTTGGCCAATGTGAAAATGCTTTCAGGTGTTTGAATATTTGGATGATATGAGACTCTACTACACGACTGGATATGGCAATCCATTTTCCAAAAAAATTGGTTGTCGCATAGTACAAAATATGATGATATCATTAAAGTAATTAACTAGATCTACTTTCTTTCCCTTATTTGTACAAAGAACATAAATAAATAAAGGAGTTATAAGGTTATCGATTCTCTAATATTGCATATCAGTGAGTAAAAAACAAAGACATATTACTCACACGATGTTTTGAGAACGAGTCGGAGTCACCCAAAATTTTAACTCCAATCTGATTCCGGAGCTATATATATATCTAAAATTTGACTCTGGCTTTGACCATTGACTCCAGGGTCTACTAAAAACATGATTCCGACTCCGAGCCTTGACTCCGGAGTTAAGTGGATACCTGACTCTTAACTCCTGACTTCGGAGTCAATTTTAAAACTTGACTCTGACTCCACTTCGACTCTGGAGTCAGTCTAGATACGTGACTCCGACTCCAACCTTTGACTCCAAAACCAATTTGAATACTTGACTCCTAGCTCTAGCTTGACTCAGAAGTTGACTTCGGGTCCTTGAAAGAAACTATGTAACCTAACCTAATCTAACCTACCCAGCCCTGTTTACAAATATCAGTGAGCGACTAAATTTGGCTTTTACTCCGGACTTCTATACAACCCAATACCTCTCCGGGCATGGATTCTTTGGAGGATATCTGAGGAGATTTAAGGTTCTGAGAGACGAAAGATGTAAATGTGGAAAAATACAGGATGCTAAACATCTAATCGAGGATTGTGGCCTATCGGTAATCGAGGGACTCCGGGGCAAATTCCCTGTTATCTACGGAGATATTGCCTCGGATAATCTTGAAAACTTGAAACACTTTGCGAGAGAGACATTTAGGCTTAGGGAGGAAATTAGAGTTGACCCTGATGGCATGGAAAATAGCACTGAGGATGAGGATGGAAATGAGGATGAGGATGGAAATGGGGATGAAGACACCGTTGTAGGGCAAAATTATGTTACATACGAAGACGGATATGAAGATATAGAATCCACTCTTAACGCCACTCATAGGATTATTGCCTTACATGACGAACCACGCGAAACGGCGATTTCTGAGGAAGATGCTGATGCTTCAGATAGTGTGAATAGAATAGATAAAAAGTGTGATGAGAACAGCTCTATTATTGGTCAGTTGGTTGGTAGTGACCCTACTGTGAGTCGGGACAAAGGCAGTGAAGGCAATTTGGCTGTGAAGTACAGGCCTAGAGTTGAAACGAGCCTGAGAAGGATTGAATTTATCTCTGGTGGAAAGTTGTGGGATCGTCCATGCGATGGGGATACCCACGAAACAACAAACGATGGAAATGGCAAAAAAAAATCAAAATACGAAAAATATAAAGGGGATTTGGAAGATTCAATTGACAGAGGTGCTAAACCTATAGAAAAAATAGAAGAATATACTAAAGGTGAGAAATGGGGCAAGAGAAAGGAAGAATCTTTCCTATTCACATTGCCATATGATAATAATGACCTCCTACATGCGGTGAACTTGACTATTAAAAATATAACTACGTCTTTTCCTGACCCCGTGGGTAAAGCTCCTCAGGGTATTGCGTCTAGATACATGCCAAGCTCCTTCCCAACACCTAGAAAAATAATAAATAGTGCAATGCAAATACTTAGGGCTAAGGGAACACTAAGTGGAGACTACCCCTTCTCGCTGATTTTTGATAGCTTTAGATACTCTGAGCCAATGCAGTTACTCATATTACAGGCAATTAAAGAAAAATATTACGATCCACCAAAAAAAGGAGAAGAACTTCGAAAAAAAATCCCATTTGAATACTATAGAGATAAATTGCCAAATATTCAGCAAATAATGGAAATTATTGATATTGACAAAATTGAGGCTGGCAGGTGCAGAGAGGTAACTACTACTCAAAAAGAAAAAAAAGAACCCAAAGTCGTAATTACGGAAATTATTGGAGATATCTTTCACACTGAGGGTGAATATGCGTTGGCTCACTGTGTGTCTGCTGATCTCAGGATGTCTATGGGAATAGCTTTACAATTTAGGCGGGCATTTGGAGGAGTTCCGGAGCTGATACAGCAAAAAAGTAATACCGGTGACTGTGCATATCTGTTTAAAAAAAATAGACATATATTTTATTTAATTACAAAAGACTTTTACTACAACAAACCCACACTTACTAATATGAGGGCGGCCCTACACAGCCTCTTGGCCCAGTGCCGCAATAAAAAGATCGATAAATTGGCCATCCCTTACTGGGATGTGGACTAGATGGACTAAATTGTAAGGATGTCAAAGATATAATACGCGAAATTTTTTACGATACAAAAATAGAAATTCTAGTCTGTTGTAAAGTAGATGTTTAATGAAAAAAAAATAAAAATCTCGTATAAAAACAGTACAAGATGTAGCGGTTAACATGTGCGGTGGCCCATTACCACAGAAGGGAAGAGAGAGAAAAAAAAAGAAAAAAAAATTATATACAAAATAAATTAAAAGAAGAAATTGAAATGTGCATAAAATAAAAAAGTGCTTATACAAAATAACGCGTACAATTGAATTAAATTAACATATAAATAAGTTTGAAATCACATGTCGTCGCCATCGCTGGAGGAATTGCTGCGGTGGTATTCTTCCTCAAATTCACCATTCCAAGGCCCTGCAAGATAAATCAAAAGAAAGAAGTAATTAATTTAACTATATACCAAAAGGCGGTTGCTGGGGTGGGGCGCGTGGTCTGGGTGCTTACGTGATGGCTGGAGGCCAAAGGAATGAATCCAATTCCTTGGATCCTCCCAGATGCGCTGCTCCAGTTCGTTGAATGCGAGATTGCTGCGGTGAGGGTCTATATGGCCATTAACATACTGTATCTGGGAGAGATAGCGCAGTGGGGATATCCCACTCCGGAACAGATGTGGGCACACTTCGCCCATAAATGCGTCTATGGCATTTAATATCTGATGGCCTGACGCGGTAACAGTCCATTCCAGTGGCTTGGGCAGGCGTAGTTTTTTAACTAGCCTACCAAATGCCGAGCGACGCACCACGGTGAAAGGGGGAGAGTATGAATCCCCCCAACCTGGTCGAACAACCAGTCGCTTGTAAATATTATGAATAACATCTGGAAAAAAAAAAAAAAATAAATAAATAGGATAACTACTACACAAGAAAACTGGCAGCTGATGCGAAATCACTGGGCGCATGGGCCATGACGTCTACTTACCATCAACGCAACCGTCGTAGCAGCAGCACCTTCGAGACTGTGCACCCTTTCTTGGGGGCGCAGTCTCGACAGGTCACTTCTTGGCACTTTTTGATAATTCATACTTAAAAAAAAAATAACAAAACTGAGCAAAATTAAGAAACAAATTACACACAAATTAATAACAAAGACTAAATTAATAAACGACTGTATTCTACAAGCATTATGTGCGGTAGTATAATGTGTCGAATATATTAGAGGTGGAATGCACATTGCTGATTTTGCATTTTGCATTGTGCGGTTACCGTTAATGCACGGCCGCTGGTGGTGGCGACGATGTACATGACAAATGCAAGCTAGCAAAACATAGTAAATTAACTGCAATAAGAAATTTAGTTGTTAAATGCACATCGTTAGGTGATGAATCTGCTCTTGGATGTTCTGTGGATTGGTGATTGCTGCGGTGTTAACCTGCTCCCAGGATAAAAAGTTCACAAATAGAGAAAAGAAAAGAAATAATGTGCACAATCGAGTTAATAAAAAAATGGTGGTGTATGGTTGCGGTGCTGGCCCCTGCTGGTGGTGGCCGAACTCTATAACTGTCCCCCCATCTTTCGGAAAATACCAACATCAAAACTAGACAGCAACTTAGCGGGTGTGCCTGCTCTGTGCGGTGGTCATGACCGCTGCGCGGGGTGGGGACCCTGCTGAGCCCCCCCTCCCCCACTCCCCTTATTTATGAGTCAATACTCGACTCCGCGGTCAGTGATGGGGTTGTCAGCGCGTAAGTGCTGTCCTTGACGCGCGCCCGCCATTACTTGACTTAGCGACTGGACGAAACCCACGGGGCGGAAAGGCGCTAGTAACGGAGGTTGCGGGGTGGTGGATTCTTTGGGGGAAGGGGATTTGACAAAAATTGATTGACAAAATTTTGGACTTGAAATCTACACTAATGATGGGTAGTGAATACCCAGCTTTACTGACCAGTAATAGAGACTTAACAACTGACAAGTATTCAGGACGAAAATATTGATTTGCAAAACTAGGGTGATGGCTAGTTTGGTGAAATTTTGCGTTTACGAAAGGTGAAAAAGCGTGAAGCTAAAAGCCTGGAACAAATATTAACGACAAATATTGAAGTAAATAAATAACTTTCTTCATATTCGGAACCTACCCAGCCCTAAACAATTTGAACCTAACCAAATTGTTTTCATTAGTAATTCTTAAAAATTCCTATTATTGCTAATTAGTCATATAAGAATTCGATTAGTACACACTACACACTCCAAATAATTTTTGTAGAAAATGCAAAAAATAAAATCCACCCAAATAAGAAGCAATAGGTTTCAATATTTTCATCAATGTTTATTCATAGATTAAATTTTATCATTGTTTTTTTAATATTTCATAGCAACGCAGCAAAACATACCATGCCGAAACAAAAAGCTACGTTTTATTTCTCACATTCCGAAATGATTCTTCCTACTATAGTGAAACTGCGATTAAATCGCGACAATAAGCCACTGAAGCATGATAATTTCGACGAATTGAAGGAAAGTAGGAAATGGAGATTAGCTTTCTTCGATAGTTTTGCTGCTAACATCATTACTGTTCTACACAAGTAGGTATTGCATACTTACACATACATAGTAATTTTAGACCTTGATCATAAAAAAAAGACAACAATAACGAAGAAATACTTATAACTTTGTAGATGTATTCATCTGAAAGGTGTTCAATATAAAGTTATTCTGTATGAAAATGAGCGTGAAGTTGATTTACCAAAGTGTAGCCAGAAACCTTGCCTTTTAGAAGATTTATTGCAACATTTTCCTAATGTTTTTAACAAAATTCCATGTGATCAGAAGTTTTGTGAAAATTACAAAAGGCGTAAGTCCAAACTATAAATTGAAAATATTCCATTCAAAGCATATTTTATCTATATTAATGTAACTACATTACTTATACGATGTCTTGTAAATGTTTGTAAATCTAATTGAAATTGAAGTTACTTCTACAGTTCTACTTCCGCCTACAAACTATATTATTTATCTATTATCAATTGTGTATAATAAAGTGTCGTAGCTTCTTGTTTAAGTTAACGAATTGCTGATTTAGATGCATTGTAATACAATGTTCCTTCATTTAGTTGAATATTTTATATGTAATGAAAATTCTTTTTCTTTCATCATTTAAATATTAGGAACAAATGTAGTGGTAACAAGTAAAATAGCTGGAGTAGCCATCCTTGTGCTCACCTGAGCTTTTAAGGAAAGACATACCCCAGTATTTGACTAAGATTTTCATTATCACTTCAAAGCAATGATAATAAATACTTGGTTTGTTGCAATAAGATGGATATAACGCACTTAGGTTAGGTATGATCAGTCACAATGTGGTATACATATCAACTTTGACCATAATGCTTCACCTATGACTCATCGTGTACATCTTTTCTTATGTAAATATCTAATATGTAGATTGCACGGCCACGTACGGTCATTTCCTGACGAGTAAATAACTGTTTTTGCGAATGTGCAAATAGTTGAAGGCCACACCGCTGTAATTTGTTGAATCGCTCATTTATTAGAAGTTCCTAGATGAGTTGCAACTACGCGGTAGTTCAGTCTAGAGGAAATTGGCAACAAGTGTAAACAATATGTGACCTAATGAAAATGAACGCGATAAAAAAAATTAAGTTTATTTATGTCGATGGAATATTTAAATTTTTTTTAACCATATAATGTAAGCGAAGGCTTAAAGTAATATTTATATTTTATGCTTTTATTACTCGTATTTCATTTACCTTTTTTAGTAATTGTTATTTGTTTAATGTTTATTTATTCGAAAAAAAAAAAAATTGCTAATGACATCTGGAGGCAGAATGAACCACTCGAGCAACGAACGAATACCAAATTCGATGATTCTTTGAAAGGAAATTCTCAAGTAGGCGACCCAGTACCTGTGCCTCTCCTTTCATCATTAAGGGCTGATAGTCGTTCAATACGAATAGTGCTACACGAATATTTTTTTATAACAAAAGTTATACCAATACTACACTACGTCAAATCGACACATCTAAAGTTACTTCATCTTTTAAACTGTGTATAACGACAAATCTAGCGAAGTAATTCATTTTTACATGATCAAAAATTTTTACCATGACCATAAAATTGATAATATTCACATTGTCAATTTTACACATCGATGCACTTCATGAACAATGTTTTGCCGATGTAGATTTTCCGTACGTATATTTTTCAGCGAGGACATCCTACGCAGCTAGTGGAAAATCGCAAATTAATACACCGGAAAGTAAGTTAATAATTACCGATAAATTCATTGTTACATGTTTACAGTACACTAATATAGGTACCCACCTATAGAATAAAATAAGTGGTAAGCAAAAAGTTATATCTTTAATTACTGAGAAAAGGCTTTGAAAATTTTCTATCATTATTATAGATTGCACTCCTATTTATGTTTGGGCCTTGATAAGGCACGGCACCAGGTATCCGAGTAAAAACTTCATTACTTCGATAAAAAAACTCTATAATTTACGAGATGCTATTATACAAAATCATAAAGAAAAAAGTGAGTAATTTTTTTTTCCAATACTCACCATTATAAAAGATACACATACCAATTAAAACGTATCTAAACATATAATATTTTTAGGAGGCAGATTATGCTCAAAGGACCTCTCACTTCTGGAACAATGGAATAACAATTTAACCATCAGCCAAAGTAATGAGTTAACATTCCAAGGAATACAAGATGAAATTTCATTGGTACAAAGACTGAAAAAAAAATTCCCTGATTTGCTGACATCATCGACAAAAAATTCATTTAAAGTAGGTACCTATCTATTTAGTTTACTAAATTTGTTATGTTCAAATATTAGAACTCGCCAAAATGTGTGTAAGTGAATGTGATAAATAGGTACTATATACTTCTCTATTCTTATGGTAATTACTAATATTTCTTACAGTTTGGAAGTTCTGCGGTGAAACGAGCGAAGGATAGCGCTCTTGTGTTCAGTAATGAATTACTTAATACCAATTATACCAATACAGATGGAAATAACATCACTGAAAATGAATATTTACTTCACGTAAGAGCGTTATTTTAATAATAAAATAAAATAACAATTATTGAAGTTGAATCTGAATAATTTTCGTGGCACAGATTGGAAAATATACGTGTCCTAGTTACGCACAGAATATTCAAAATAATTCTTCTACTTACAAAGAAGTAGAATTATTCCAACAATCTGACATAATGCAGACAGTATTATCTGACATAAGCATTCGTTTAGGTTTTCAAGACACGTTATCGTTTGGTAGGTACCTACTGTAATTAAAACAATCTTTACATAATGTTGAAAAAATTCTAATAAAACTAATTAATTTTTCAGAATCTGTTGAACTAATGTATCAAATTTGCGCTTATGAGAACGCGTGGTATTTGAATTCGAAACCTCCCTTTTGTGCTGCTTTTCTTCCAGAACAACTGAAGGTAAACTTATCATTTATTTTTACTGAGATTGAGATGAATGTAAATAATGCAAAGTCGATGTTTGTTTATTTATTTTTTTGATAAGTGGAAAGAGTGGGAAACATATATTTGGCAAATATTCCCCAGCAAAAGAAAACAAAATTCAGTCCTTATGGCTGATGCAAACACTGTTAAAATAAGTCAAAATTTCCAAAATTCTAAATTCCAAAAAATTTCTTTTTTGAGTGATTAACATTCATTTTTGTTTTTATAGTTCAAAAGTTACGGTCCATTATCTTAGGGTTTATAAAGGAAAGCGTACGCAGCCATGCCATGTAACCTTATCATATTTTCAGGGCAGTAAGCCCAGGCTCCCCCTCCCCTCCAACATCGCATAGCTCGATCACAAAATATTCTGAAATGCTAACATTGAATCCTACCCTTCCTTCCTTCCTTTCTCTCTCTCCCTCTCTCTTTTTTCTTCCTTCCTTTCTTCCTTTCTTCCTTTCTTCCTTCCTTCCTTCCTTCCTTTCTTCCTTCCTTCCTTCTTTTCTTTCTCTCTTTCTTCCTTCACCCTTTTGTACCAAATCAGCTGTATTGTAGTAGTTATTGTTTTGAATTAAAAGCTCAGCTAAGAGTTTTTGAATCATGACGTGTGTCTTGATCTTTGAAATTGTTTTTTAAATATCTATTTCCTTTGTAAGTTGGCTTTCCACAATTCTTTAGTATATTAATGTGGATAGGTGAGAATGGTTTAAAAGCCCTTTATTAACCTTCATCACTCCATCTTGTAGAAAAATAATCAACTGATATTTGATCAAATTGCACTTTTTCTTTGAAACGTGATTGTAAAAAATGAATATTATAATTGAGTATTTTTACATCAGATTCATAGTATGACTACAGGATTCCGAAAACAAATTACGTCCTAATTTTCAACTCATAAGGTTCTCAATGTTTGACTTATTTCATGATCAAACATCTTTATGATACCATTTTTGAAGGAATGTGATAATGCTATGGGAACTCTTGCGAAGTAAAAATGTTTTTAGCTGAGTTTTTAATTTTTTTTTGTATGCTAAGTCAGAAAACTCAAATAAAACTCAAAATTTAAATGTTACATGTGAATTGCTCATTTCTTATTAGTTTTTGAAAATTCATAAATTTTTGTGCTAAAAAAATGAATAAAAAATTTGGATCACTTAAATTTTCAAAAGTTTGGGGGTCAAAAATCTTTTCTCTTTTCACTACACAACGTGTAATTTTTACAAAAAATTTCGAGTATTCAAAATTTAATTATTTTGAAATTTAAAAAATGTTAACCTCATTTTAAGAGGTATTTCCATCATTATGGTGTAAAATTTGTTTTACGTTTTGAGTGTTATTTAAAAAGTTATTATTAAAAAAAAAACTGAATTTGACCTACCTGCTAAGTTTATTGTACGCCTGTCGTTGGTACATATGTATTATTTAACTACATTCTAGCGCTAATGTATTTATTAGGACATTTTCATAGGTCTTTGAATATCTCGATGATATGGAATTTTACTACAAAATAGGGTATGGCAATTCATTTTCGGAGATGATCGGATGTCCTGTAATACAAGACATGATGAGATCACTAATGTAAGAAAAGTTTTGATGATAGTGTATTTGTTATTATTATTATTATTATTTTTTTATTTATTAAAAAATTTCCCACATTGTAGATTTGAATATTTAATTTTTTTTTAATCTATACAGGAAAGCGGCAAATGACAGCAAGCAAGAGGAAAAGGCTACGTTTTATTTTTCGCATTCGGAAATGATTCTCCCTACCACAGTGAAATTAGGTTTAAATCGCGATGATCAAGATCTAAGGCATGATAATTACGAACAGCTTAAAGAAAGTAGAAAATGGAAATTAGCCTTATTCGATACCTTCGCTGCTAACATCATTACCGTTTTACATGAGTAGGTAGTTAAGTACTCCTTGAAAAATTTTAGGTATTCGCAATCATTAGTAGGCGAAGTATACAAGAATACATAATGTATTCATGAGTGAAAAGAGAAATAGATATCTGCTAATAAATTTATCATTTTCCAGATGTACTAGCCCAGAAGGAATGCAGCATAAAATTATTTTGTATGAAAATGAGCGCGAAGTCCAATTACCAATGTGTACCGGAAATCTTTGCATCTTAACAAATTTATTGCAAAATTTCTCGGATGTGTTTAACGAAAGCCAGTGTAATTTGAACTTTTGCCGAATTCCTGAAGCGTATAAATCCAAAGGAAACAAAAATTCATTCTATACAATAATTATTTTAATCATTATCTCTGTATGGCAGGGTTGTCAACCCTAGCGATAAATCCCAGGATTTAGGGATTTTTCGACATTTTTAGAAAACATGCTGGGATTTTCTGGGATTTCTTGATTTCTAGGATTTTTCTTATTTTTCTAGGATTTTTTCAACTTTACAGCGTTTTTACGCATAAAATTTGATTGAAGAAATTAGATTTATGTTTTAAACTTTTAAATTTTCTTTTCGAATTTTTCCTGTTCAGTGTTCACCATTTAGCCAAGTCTCTGAGTTGGTAACAATGACGTTCTGTTAATCTGTTTACATTTTTACCGCTTACCTGGGAAAGCAAACTGCAAAGCCACACAAGTAGTTAAGTTTGTTGAATTGAATTTTAGAATTATTTTTGCATTAATGTATTTTACTATTGTCCAAGGATAGAAATAATAATCTCTTGATTTTATCTTTCATTTATTTATTATATTTTTATAATTTATATTAATCCAATATAAAGTATAAAGTAATTCCCCTAATTGCAGTAAGATGTAATCTAAAATTAATAAAATTTTTCAATTTTAATTTCAATTTTAATGAATATATACTTCGCAAACAAAAAAAAAAAAAAAAAAAAAAAAAAGGTCGTTCATATTTTAAAAACACGATCTGGGATTTTTTCCCGTACCTGGGATTTTTTTTCCGCCGAATTCGGGGATTTTTTTCCATTTGGGTTGGCAACACTGCTGTATGGCAATTTACCGCATAAGTAACGTAAAAAGACGTTCTATAGAAATAAACTTTAACCTAATCAAGTTTGTCCACATTTAAATTTTAATTATGTTTTTTTGGTGACTTCTCAAAAGCATGTATTATATTTTAAAATAAATAGGTATAAGATTACGTATGATTACGAACTTATACTTACAACTTAAAAGCCACGCAGTATCAAGTAAATTTTATCTTTGTTTCAAGTTCGAAATGGTATAAGCTATGTATAGGTAGCAATGCGATCATATTCAATAGTATCATTTAATCCTAAAACACTCGAATAGAAATGAAACAGACAGTAGGTATCATGTATTGACAAAAGTAAACGGTATACTTATCAAATATGTGATTGAGTTTTTTCATTTGTACATATTACTTCTGCATGTTAGAGGTTACCTACATGTTTAATTGGTAGTATATATGCATATTTATTAAACATCGTACCATAGTGTCCTATCACCACCTCTGTCATTAAGTTTATAAGTTATTTTATTTTCTATAATTTTACGTATTTTTGGTTTTAGATTTAATCTTTTATTTAGTAAAAACGTTACCCAGAGGCAATAATAATATATTTCTCAAGTGGAATAAAACAACACTAGAATGAAGAAAATGATTTTGTTTCTATTGCTATTGATTTTACATGTACAAAACATAAAAGGTACAGAAACGTATGATGAGCAATGCTATGCAGATTCAAAGTCACCTTATATGTATTTTTCTTCACGAACATCATACTACGCCAGTCGAGGATCGAAAATTAATATTCCCGAAGGTAGGTCAAAAATGATATCAAAATTTTAATTAAATTAAAATGTAAATAGTAGCTATGGAGATGAGTTTTTAATTAGGACTTGTTCAGGTTGGCAAATAATGATCCTAACCCCTTCATGTCTACAGGCTCCATCCATTACCAAGTCTGAAAACACCTATGTCATCTTACTTCCTTAACATAAATTGCTGGACCCGAAATTGACGTTTTGGCTCTCATTAACGCAATACAAAACGTTGACAGTTCACTACCAGTTGTAACCGGACAGTTTTATGGGAAAGTTTTCGAGCAGTGAACAGATAGTTCACTAAGAATTTTTTGAAGAAGTATCCATGAACTTTCGGTTTATTATTTGAAAATTTTCCCATAAAACTGTCAATCTTTTGTATGAGTGTGCGCGTGCAATAACGTTTTCTTATGGGTTAAAAAAAAAATTTGTAGAACATAAAATTTAATATAAACTGGTGACAGTGCAAAAAGCGCGAAACATTATGAGAAAAATGAGCAAATTTTTTTAATTTTTTGCAGTTATTTTGGAAAAATGTTTTATTGGCTCACATGAAATATGGGTGTGTGTTTTTTTTTTAATTTACCATTATAATATTTTTAGAATTTTTGTTTTGACATTTTAAGCTAGCCAGGGTGAAGCATAACCAGAACGTTCTTACCAGTATAATCTGTCGCAAACAAGATATTTCATATTTTTTGTAAACAATCAACTTGAACGAAAGTTAAATTTTTATATCTCACCCCCTATAGCAAGCAGCTAGACATACAATTATACATGAATGCCACTTGAGTTTTAAGTCATATTGAGATCAACTACTCTGTATAATATCATAATTAAAAGCATACATAGATAGCTCACCGTACATATACGTATTTATTACAAGTGTTGAAAAAGGAGTCAGAGAGTTTTTATTAACATGTAGGATAAAAATTGAGATGGAGAATGTTCGGAAACAGCTCATTTTAAAGAACCTGATATTTTATGCATGATTCAATTTTAAAACATTTTTGCCAACGATGTGAGTCTCGAGTTATTCTAATAAAATTTAGAGTTGGAAAAAACTGTTTTTTTTAAATATTAAAAAAAAGTTTAGAATGTTCGGAAACAGCTCATTTTAAAGAACCTGATATTTTATGCATGATTCAATTTTAAAACATTTTTGCCAACGATGTGAGTCTCGAGTTATTCTAATAAAATTTAGAGTTGGAAAAAACTGTTTTTTTTAAATATTAAAAAAAAGTTTTTTTTTTGTTTAAAACGTGTTTTTGTTTGTTTTTGGAAACTAAGGTGTTTTAAACACGTTTAAAACAGAATCCGCGATTTTTAAAAATTCCAAAAATAATGCGATCTATTGTATTTTTATTTTTTTTTTTTTGCACCCTTTATTATTTCTGATTTTCATCATTTTCTAACAAAAATTGGGTTTGAAACAAGTTCAAAAGAGTACAACTCCGATAAAACTAGTTCATTTTTTACAGCGCTCTCTGTGAACGAGCTTCAATGCTAAAAATAAATTATTGACTTATTGTTTAGTTTTTGGAAATATCTTGAGAAAAAAAAATAGATGGAAAGTTTACAAGTAATAGCTCATTCGAACATAAAATTCTGAATGTGTTTCACCCTTAAAAAATAATTGTCATTGATTTACTTTTTGAGATAATCCATGTAAAGTAAAAAAACCGCTTTTACCAAATCAATTCCAAAAGTAACTCGAGGACAGTAACTTTTTGAAAAATAAAATCATTTTGCCTTTTATTCACTTTAAAATGAGCCATTTGCGAGCCCTCTATCTTGAATAGTTTCCAAGGTATTATTGACTAAAAACGATTCCAGCTCCAGTTTTTAATCGATAAAAATTCATCGTACGGTGGATTGGTGGGCTATCTATGTATGATTCATCTGTATCTATGATAATATATTGGTATATACCGTGCGTCCAAGTGATTCGGGTACAATCAGCAAAAAAATCTCTTTTCCAATTATTTAAAATTGATTTTTTCAAATGCAAAGAAATTGTAATTCAGCTGAAACGAATTTATCAGTCTTAAAATTTATTGATGTAATTTTAAAAATAACTTCTGATTTAGAAATTGTAGTTTGACTCTTATTATGTTATCGACAAATTGAGATTTTTGCGCTGATTGTATCTGAATCATTTGTACACACGGTATATGTTTTCAAACTCTAATTTGTGAATTTGAAAAACTGTTATTAGTAATAATTAATTTAGTTCATTACAGATCTTCTTGACTGAATTCGTAACAACAGAAAATAACTACCTATTTTTAAACATTATGTATGTTCCACTCACTGTAAACAGGGTTGTATCCAGAAATAGGAAAATTTAGTGGCCCATCGAGAAATCTCAATTTTTAATGGCCCACTTGGTAGTAAAATCAGCCCAATTTTTTCCCTCATTTTTCAAATTATGGATTTATGGAATTTCTTTTGTTTTTTTTTTCATCAAAGTTTAGAAATTAAAGTGGCCTAATTTTTACCTCATCGGCCCAAATATATCGCGGCCCACCGAGAAAATGAAGCTGTTGACGAAATCTCTTTCAGTAATATTGAATTCAATATAAACAACAACTCGATTTGGATTTCAGGTTGTAGCCCTACTTTTTTATGGGCTTTTATAAGACATGGCACAAGAAATCCCACAAAAGAATTCATCACTTCTATGGAGAACTTGAACAGATTAAGAGATGAAATAATACAAAATCATAAAAACGGAAGTATGCATTTATAATACTCGTATTGCATATTATAACACCATCATATATTAAAAAAGTTTTGTTTTATGTAAGAAAATATGCAGGGCTGCATACCGATACCCCATACCGTATAAAATACCGGTTGGTATGCGGTGGTACCATACCGATCAAGGTAAAAGTAATAACTATACTTCTAATACCATACCGACCAACTTTCATCTCTAAATACCAAATACTGCGACATAACAATCGGAAAAAAGTATAAAATGAAGTACCCAATACAGCGGGTATTTACTCTGTATTTACGATATCGCCTATCATAAAAAAGGTACATCTATTTCCTATTTTACAATAACATTATTCCTTTGACTATATCGTGGGGTTAGAATACAAGAGTAGTATATCACATTTCGTAAATTTTACAGGAGAAGGAAAACTAACTTTGTCAGGGCTGTGTAAGACGAATTATTAATTCCCTCGACTTTTTTTTTATTTTAATGAACAGTGTAACCATTTGAAAATATAGAAAAATTACCACATTCATCTTTTCCCTTTTCATTTTTTTATAAATCAAGTTTGAAAATAATTAAATGGAGATACGACCATTGTATTCTACTAAATTCTATCTATTTTTGATTTCAGGAGGTAGTACATCCATTTTAAAAAACCAAATGCGGCAACTTTTTTTGGAAAATTGACGCTATAAACCATAAAAAAAATTAAATTGGAGGCATATGACAAAATAATTTTTTTTTTTTAAAGTAAAACACAAATTACAATAAATTTTCATTGTACTGAAGAAAAAAAAAATATTATATGAAGTAAAATTAAAAATTGAAATATCATAGCAATTTCCCAATTTCTTCTCACATAAAATAAAAAATTAAAACATTGTAATAATTTCTTCTTCTTATTTTTACATTTTCACGCTTTCAAAATCACAATCACAATAATAATTATAAATAAAAACTCGAATAAAGCATGCTGTAGATACAAAGAATAATTTTCCCAATCTGGATATACGACACTTGTATTCGAGGGAAATTTAGGATCTTTGTACATACGATTTTTTTTAAAGTAAAATTTTTAATATTTAACTAATTTTTAGCTAATTTTTGAGTTTTATACCAGAAAGAGGACATTCTACAGAATGATAATCAATCAAAATGTCAAAATTGCTAAAAATGTGATATACGACTCTTGTATTCTAACCCCACGATATACTAGATGGACCGAGTTACGTGTAGGAAAACTGCGGTGAAACATTACATGCATCAGAGTCGGAACACTCGTTGCAACTTTATATCTTGCGCATGCCTGAAGTCCTTTATCACATTCATGTTATTCTGATTTTAAGCAGTACTATCGATATCCCCTTGCCGCACTATTAGCGTGAAATAAATTTGCGCATGCGCATTTAGAATTTAGTCACGAGTGTTCTGAGAAAATCTGTGTAATGTATCACCGTTTTTGGGTTGGCATTTGCTTGTTGCTAGCTCGGTCCATCTAGTGTATAGTCAAAGCATTATTCATATTTCTATTTTACCTTTACCTAATGAAAAATGAACATCAATGATCAAGTTGAGTCACGTTTAGTCTGATGTTATATTTTCGGGTTATTCTTATTTGTGATTTTTGATTTCAAGTTTTTGATTTGAAAGATGTTATTAGTTATTACTTATATTACATATTTTTTAATATTCATGATTCTTGAAAGTTTAAATTTTAATCCTGAAATAATCGATGAGTGATGAGTTATTCTTAGTTGAGCAGTATCTAGGTCCATTCATACCAGAGCGAGTCTCGCAACGAATAGAGAGTAGAGAGTAAAAAAGCTACTGAATGCATTTTCGTGATATTTTATTAATTGACAACATTTTACGGAACCCATTTCAATTTGGACAAATGGCAGTTCCATTTGATAATGATATCTCTATACTCACTACTCGCAGCGAGACTAACACGAACTCACTCTGGTGTGAACAGCCCTTGTAAAAACATTTTTGAGAATTTTGATACTGCGGTAATACCGCCTACCGGTATGATACAGGTATTTCAGAGTTCATACCGATAACATACCGACCACTTTCAGAAATGGAATACCGGTACCAGTACCATACTGACCAATAAAAAAAAATATTGCGGTATGCAGCTCTGAAATAGTATAAAAATACAATAGTTTAACAGATACACATGTATGTTTTATATTTAAATTTTATGAACATTTCAATTTCAATAGAAGGATATTTATGCAAGAATGACTTAGAAAATTTGAAAACCTGGAACACCAGCTTCACCGAAAAGGAAGAAATGATGCTTACAACTCAAGGCCGGAAAGAACATATTTTTTTGGCACAAAAACTAAAAGAAACCTTTCCGAATTTATTGACATCATTGTCTAAAAAATCATTCGCGGTAATTGTGTAAAATTCATTAGTAGCCATAATGAGGTCACATTTTATATTTATTATAATTACTTGTGTTCATAACATCACAAAATTAATATAATTATGTTCGTTCTGTAGTGTCAAAAGTAAATTGTTAGATATTAATAATTACATGGTTACCTTAACGTAGATACCTAATATTCTTAACAACTTTTTAATGAAATCTATTCATTTCATTTAAATACAATAGTTTCAAACCTCTTCCACTCAACGAACTAAAGAAAGTGCTATATCGTTCACCAATGAATTGCTAAATACTAATTATACAGATCTCGAAGGAAACAATATCACAATAAACAGTAAATTACTCGAGGTAAGTTCATGTTTTTTTTTTGTTTTTTTTTGTTTTTTTTTTGACATTTTGTAGATACCTAATTTTGTTTCACAAATACCGACTCAATTAATATCTATTTTTATTATTAGTTTAACTACCATCTCTGTCAAAGATATGTGCTAGAAATAAAAAATCAGAGTATGACCACAGAAGAACTGGATTTATTTCAAAAATCTGAATTGATGCAAAAAACAATATTTCACATAAGTACTCGTTTGGGTTTTGAACAATTATTGCCGTATAGTAAGTATATTTATTATTCATGCATGTAGCACTACATTTCTAAGCGGCAACCTTCGATAAACATACATGAGTTCTTCTAAAAATTTCAAAATGAAGGCTCACTTGTTGATAAACATTTATCTTTATGCATATGTTATTTTTTTTTTAAATTGAAAAAATCTGATTTAAAGTTTATGTAATGTTACTCTCCGTCTTCACACAGATCTCGCCACTACCTATGTCAATTTGATGTCTACTAGTACCTAGATAATTCAATGATGTATTACTATCTACAAACTTCTTAGCTTCAAAATCAAAACTGACTGCTCCATAGACGTTTCAAGTTGGGCTCCCAACTGTACAACTTCATAAATGCTAAGAATAGTCGTTATTTAATTTTTTTTTTAAATCGTGAAAAACTTAAATTAACTCGTACTTTTGGAAGGAACTGGAACTTTAATTGGAACTTATATTTTTGATGAAATTAGAACTTAAATTAAATTTGAATTTTCAAAAAACTCAGAACTAGAACTTAAATTTTTCATTTGAGTTCCCACCCTTGGCCGCCAGTTACGGTGTAAAAATCATTTGAGCATGCTATAGGTATATACATGGTATCACTATACACAGGTTCCATTTATCTGATGTATGGTATTTGCGCATACGAAACCTCGTGGCGTATCAACTCGAGACCACCATTTTGCGCCGCTTTTCTTCCAGAAGAACTGAAGGTAGATCAAATATTTCTATCTATGTGCTTATTATTTTTAATAAGTATACCTCAAACATGATTATATATATAACCCAACTTTTCATTGTATTTGAAATATATGCATAGGTATTCGAATATATTGAAGATTTGAGATATTTTTACAAATATAAATATGACAAAATGATTATAAAGGACTTAGGCTGCGTTCTTGTCAAAGATATGATGATTTCATTAATGTAAGTGAATAGAATATGCAACTACAAAAATTAACGATAATCGAGACTATATTACTCGAATCCTTACCCTTAGGTTGTTTACAAATTTTCTGATAACACTTGCCGAACCAATTTATTTACTTGGCAAAAATTCTACACTTGATATATTGCAGAAATGCTGCTAACAATGTTGATGAAAATCGAAAAGCATCATTTTATTTCACACATTCAGAAATCATTTTCCCATTAATAGCGAAGCTTGGTTTCAACCAGGATGATGTGTCTTTAAAACACGACAACTATGAACCCATGAAGGAAAATAGGAAGTGGAGAGTATCATTTTTCAACAGCTTTGCTGCTAACGTTATCGCTGTTTTATATAAGTAAGCGTACACATAATATATATATAGGTAATAGCATAGAAAAATAAGGGGTAGCCATTTGATAGGTAAGTGTTCATGCACACAACTGATAAAGTTATAGCGTGTAGTTTACTTGAAAAACTCATTATTAATTTTCAGCTGTAATGGTACGCAAGGTGTACAGAAAAAAGTAATCTTTTATCAAAATGAACGCCAAGTCGTAACCTCAAAATATTTCCAAAATCCTTCTACCTTAGATGATCTATTACAAACTTTCCCAGAAGTTTTTAACGAAACTCTTTGTAATTTTAATTACTGCGAGATTCAAGGAAATGGTTCATCAAAACAAGAGACAACTTCCAAAGAAAATGCAATTATATCAAACTTTAGTTTTACTTTGATCATGATTTTAATTTGTAGATATTTATTGTAAGCTTAATGAGCTTTATATTATGTATATGTACCTTGTACCTAAATAAATACGTTTACACAATAATATATTAGTTTTCCTGATTTAATGTAATTAATGTCCATCATCTATATTGTGGTTTATTATATGCCAATTATTGTGTAAAGAATAAATACCTATAGATACATTTTAAAAATTTTTTTCAATGCTTAAAAAAAATAATTTGGTAAAAAAATAGTTATCTAGGTATGGTAAAAATGCTTCCTTTTAACCCTAGATTCCTACACTGGGTGAAAAAACACCCGGTGTAAGTTTCTTGGTGCGTTGTAGGCAATACGCAGCGCTCAACGCGTTTCAACGCTAGTGCGCGATAATCATCTTCCTTTGCGCAACAAAATGCGCTACGAGTTGAACTGTTTTCCCCTGTGTGTGGGAGGGGGGTGTGACCAAACGTTTTTTTCAAAATAATTTTTTATCTTGGAATAGTAACAAATTAAAAAAAAGAAATCGATAGTTTTTCATAGAAAGGAATATGATAATGAGTTTCCTAAGAAAATTGCGAAGAAAGACCAATTTTCAAGATGAATTTTTTTTTCAGAAAATGACTTTTTTTGGGGTAGTTGGTAACACTGCTTTTTTATACCATCATTCGTATAAAATGTATATCATGTTTTAGCAGAGACGATTCACATGAATTTTCACCATAACCCATCCTCGTAGACTTAATTACAAAGCTGTAAATGACTTTTTAAAGTTTTTATAGTGTAGGAATATAGGGTTAATAGTGAAAAAACGTTTAGATAACAATTCTCGAAGATAAACGTCGTACATAAAAATATTGTAAATAATGCTTATCATGGATTGAGAATTCGTTAATTATGACCAATTCGATATTGATCAATGAATGAATATACCAATTCGAAGTGTGACAGTATCTTAAATTTGTGAGTTTTGCTGCATTCCCCTTCTATGAAGGCTAGGGGCTTGAATTTACGCTAAGAACCATCTACGAATAGGTAGGAATACATATGCAACATTTGAAGGAAATCGCTCGGGTAGTTTTGGGAAAAAATGCTACAAAGAGTTTTGACGATATTACTTTATATATATAGATAGATGAAAATGAGCACCAAGTCCAATTATCAATGTGTACTGGAAGTCTTTGCGTCTTGACAAATTTACTGCAGAATTTCTCCGAAGTGTTTAACGAAAGCCAGTGCAATCTGAACTCTTGTCAAATTCCTGAAGCTTATAAGTCCAAAGGAAACAACAATTCATTCCACACTATAATTATTTTAATCACTACTTCTGTATGGCAATTTACCGCATAAGTAATGTAAAAAGACGGACCCTCGGAACCGCCATTTGGCATTACTTCAGGGGCCCACAAGGTACATGGAACGCCTACATCCTCAGCTGAGGGTGGGCTCTTTTGCATCTTTTGCTCGGATGGGAGGAATCCGGCTCCTGCTGGATACCTCCGGAGGTTCCCAACTTGCCCCAACAGTGGCGTTTACGCATCTTTTTGCTCATGGCTCGAGTTGTTTTTCACCCAGTTTCCCTAAAGTTCAGCGTTCCTTCTTCTCCTTCTCCCTTGTGGCTGGCTTTCTGCTTCTATCGCTCATTTCTCCGGCAGTGCCGTTTCTTCTCAAGAAGCCTGATGCTTCGACCATATACTATGGACTGCTAATTCAAATGGTAGAAACTGAATCCAACAATAACCGTAGTTAGATGCGCTGACGCATGCGAAGTTTCACCGAAATAATTATTAATATGCTTTCTGTAATGTAATTCTAATTATTGAGTATTATTAATGAAATTAAATCAGTAGTTTGATGTTGATTTAACATTCCTATTATTGAAAATTTCGATGCGTTTTCATTTTCATTCCTGAAATATCACTACGCATACGCGAGCACATCTATGATGTTATTGTTTGCTTCACTTTGGTGTTCGTTTCTGTACGACCATTAGCAGTCCATAATATATGGTCGAAGGCCTGATGCCACTGTGCACGCTGCGCAGATCGCGGGTGGTAACACTTTAACCTATTCGAGTTTATCCACATTAATCATGTTTTTTAGTGACTTCTCAAAAACATATATTACGTTTACGGAATGTGTTATATCATTTTAAAATAAATTTAAGTTTATGATTATTGATTACGAACTAATACCTATAACCAAGATATCCACCATTATCAAGTATGTTATTATATCTTTGTTTCATGTTCCAAATTACTGTATTTTCAAATATTATTTAATCCTAAGATACACAAGAGGAAATAAAGATAGATAGTAGATAGAGGTACAACGCATTGACACAACTGAATGAGATAAATCAAATAATTGAGTTTTTATAATTGTATTACTTCAGTAGATGTGTTAAAGGTGACCTACATTAGATACGTTTTTTTGGTTTGTTACGCGGAAAGTACAGTAGGTTATTTGGAAAATATATAGGTAAGCAATTACTAAAATCTAATAAAAATTTAGATACTATAATAAAGACATTACCCTGAGGCAATAATTATAATAGGTACATTTCTCCAGTAAAATAAAAGAACACAAGAGTGAAGAAAATGATTTTGTTTCTATTGCTATTAATCTTACACATACAAAACATAAAATGTTCAGAAAGCTATGAGCAATGCTTTGCAGATTCAAAGTCACCTTATGTGTATTTTTCTTCACGAACATCATACTACGCCAGTCGAGGATCGCAAATTAATATTCCCGAAGGTAGGTCAAAAATTATGTTAAAATTTTAATTAAATTAAAATGCAAACAGTGGCATCACCAGAACGCTTTTGCCAGTTATCTGTTAAAAGACATTTTTCATATTTTTTGTGGACAATTAATAAACTTGGACAAAGTAAAATTTTTGTATCTCTGTATTCTCGGCCCGTTTAGCAAGTGCAGTAGACAAAACAATTAGGCATGAATGCTACTTGAATTTTAGGTCATATTAAGATCAAATACTCTGTATAATATAATATACTGTGCGTCCGATTCTTCTAAAAAAAAAGGAAACAGATATAACAGCTTCTTTCTTACCATTAGTAGATCACTACCAAAAGTGAGTCGACTCACAAAATTGGTATTTCCATAAGTATTTAAACTTGATGAAATTTTAGTGAAGAACTTGATCCAATGTATTAGTGGGTTATTTATAATACTTGAGTTAATTTTAACGATGAACGGTTCAAAGTATCACTAAGACTCATATTTGGTAGAGCCTACCAGACGCAGGTTCTTACAACTTTTGCAAAAAAATTCATTAAAAATAACAAAATTCAATCACATTTAAATATGAATATCGCGGGGTATTCTTGAAACATCAAAGTACCTGTTAAAACCGAAATCAACCTTTCCACCCCCCCTCTCCATTTGCTTTGGAAAAACGTTGACTCATACATGGTAGTTTACCTTGATATGTACTATTTCTAAACATTATGTATGTTCTACTTACTTACTGCAAAATGGAGCTGTTAACAAAGTCTTTTTGGAAGAATATCGAATTCAATGTTAATAACAAGAGCTCGAATTGGATTTCAGGTTGTAGCCCCATTTTTTTATGGGCTTTTATAAGACATGGCACAAGAAATCCCGAAAAAGAATTTATCACATCTATGAAAAACTTGAACAGATTAAGAAGTGAAATCATAGAGAATCACAAAAACGGAAGTATGTATAATTAAATATATATTATAGCACATAAATTAAAAAAGTTTTTTTTTCCATGTTAGAAAACATACCTAATGTAAGTATATAGTAGTTCAATAGATACATACATAAGTATTATTTATATTTAAATTTTATGAACATTTCAATTTCAATAGGAGGAAATTTATGCAAAAATGACTTGGAAAATTTGAAATCCTGGAACACCAGCGTCACCGTAGAGGAAACAAAGATGCTTAAACCTGAAGGTCGTAAAGAACACATTTTTTTGGCAAAAAAACTAAAAGAAACATTTCCAAATTTATTGACACCATTATCTGAAAATTCATTAATGGTAATAATGGAAAATTCATTAATAACGATGATGAGATCACCATCTTACTTATCGTTATCATTTGTGATCGTAAAAATGCTGATTTTGTACCGTCAAAAGTGTCTCACATTGTTAAGATATTAATAAGTATAATTATGGAGGTATACACAGGTACTAAGACGTATGCAGATACATAATATTCTTAACAACTTTTTAAGGAAATTTTTAATTTCATTTAAATATGTACACTAGTTTCAAACTTCTCCCACTCAACGAACTAAAGAAAGTGCTATATCGTTCACCAATGCATTACTAAATACTAATTATACAGATCTCGAAGGAAACAATATAACCATAAACAGTAAATTACTTCAGGTGAGCTCAAGTTCTTTTTTTGTTTCCTTTTTTTCTAATCTGCTTTAATTCTAGACTTTGTGGTATACCTACCTAATGTTATTTCACATATATCTACTCAATTAATATCTAATTTTATCATTAGTTTGACTCAGCTCACTGTCAAAGATATGCGCTAGAAATAAAAAATCAGGGTATAGCCACGGAAGAAATGGAATTATTTCAAAACTCTGAATTGATGCAAAAAACAATATTTCACATAAGTAATCGTTTGGGATTCAAGCAAACATTGCCATATAGTAAGTATTTTCAGTACGCACGGATGTAGCACTATTTCTGAGCAGCAGCCTTCAACTACAAATCACATGGGTTCTTCTAAAAATTTCAAAATAATGGCTTATGTGTTGCTAAAAATTATATTATATATAATTATTATATGATTATGTAAGTAGTTCATTTGTCCGCATATGGGCAGATATACCTATGTGGGGTGTTTCGCGAAACATCTTATTCATTTTGTATGATGAATAGTCAACTGTAATGAAACGAAAGTAATGATGATTGCATATTCGAAATATGGAAGGGTTATAAAAAAATTATTCTATAATAACAACATCCTACTAATAATAGGAATGTGGGAGTTGCATCAACGTGTAGGTATACCATAAATAATGTAGTATTTATTGTTTAAAATATGGTGAATGTACCTAGAAGGAGTAACATTATTTTCAAATAAGTGCAAAGAAGTGTGCGCAAAATAAACGATTTGTTTAATTTTTCATGAATAATTTTTGAAATTACTTCATCAAGTATTGTGTCTAAAAATTCCTAAATAAATCATATTGCATCTCTTTCATCGTATTAAGAAAGGTGCACTCTAATTTATACAACAAGTTTTAAAAAGTATACTTGTCTTGAAAAAGCAATTTCTACAATTATTCAAGAAAAATTAAAGAACTCTGGTATTTTCTACGCACTTTTTTGTACTTATTTCAAAATATTTCCCCTCTTAAACCTCTTACTTGGTGCTACGTTTGTGCTGCGTTGTGCAGTAAATATTTTCGTTTGTACTGCTCACGAAGATGTGGCTTGAGGCGCTGTTAATTCAAATTGATAGGTACACAAGTTTATCAATATATTCTACTATTCACTTACAATAACAACAAATTTTCACTCTACAACTAGCATGATACAACGCTTTGAGGTAAAAATGAACGAGTACAAATTTCACGCTCGAGTTTAATGAAAATTCGGATATTTATCAAGTACAACACATATTACGTGAAATGAACAGTGACGTAACACCTATATTCTTATGAGATATAAATTCTCAAAATAGGTAGTTATCCTGTAATCATTCTTTCATTTCATGGCGGCGTACATCAGCATTAGGTACTTTTACTTTACTTTTACTTTATTATAGTTCACAATTCAGCAAACAAAAGGAACAAGAGGTTTCGTGAAAAACCCTGCTGCATACGTATAAATTTTTGTTTGTTTACATTGTGCATAAGTTAATTTTAGTATCCCTTTAAATTAAGGTCTTTTCTTTCAAACTTAATAAAAAATTCAATGATTTAGATGAAAAATTAATTAAATATTAAAATATTAAAATATAAAATCCGACTTGAATTTATCTGAAAAAAATTGTTTTCAACGGAACCGCAAAACGTGTAGAAATCTTTTGAGCACACTATAGATATAAATGGTGTAATGCATAGGTTCCATTTTTCTGATGTATGGTATTTGCGCCTACGAAACCTCATGGCGTATCAACTCGAGACCACCATTTTGCGCCGCTTTTCTTCCAGAAGAACTGAAGGTAGACCAACTATTTCTATCTATATGCTTATTATTTTAAATAACTATACCTCAATCATGATTATATATGACTCAACTTTTCATTGTATTTGAAATATATGTATAGGTATTTGAATATATTGAAGATTTGAGGTATTTCTACAAATATAAATATGACAAAATGATTATAAAGGACGTAGGCTGCGTTCTTGTCAAAGATATGATGTTTTCATTAATGTAAGTAAACAGAATACGTAACTGAAAAAGTTGACAATATTCGAGACTATAATTCTAATCCATTCCTTGAAAGTGTTTACAAATTTCTCATAACACTTGCTGCAAAATTTGTTATTCGATGTGTTGCAGAAATGCTGCTAAAAATATTAATGAAAATCGAAAAGCTTCATTTTATTTTACACATTCAGAGGTGATTTGCCCATTAATAGCGAAGCTAGGGTTCAATCAGGATGATGTGCCTTTAAAACATGACAACTATGAACGCATGAAGGAAAGTAGGAAGTGGAGAGTATCATTTTTCGACAGTTTTGCTGCTAACGTTATCGCTGTTTTATACAAGTAAGCGTACACTTACATAATTATATGTATAGGTATCTATAGTATAGAAAAGTAGGAGGTAGCCATTAGATAGGAAAGTCGTAATAATTAGTGTACATGTATAATTATCGTCGGTATAGTTGCAAACGGTTATAATCTGTCCAAATTTTGCTTGAACCTTCTCATCAATGTGTAATCAGCATTCACATTAATAGGAAGGCTCAAGCAAAATATGGAAATGCTTGATACTGCCGTCTGCTGCAAATTGCAATAATTGAGACCCTTCAGAGCAGTGGCGCGCTAATGTCGTGTTTACATAAAAATGCTATTATCAGTTCTGAAAACGGGGAATTTTTGCCGCCAGTTGTGGACTCACATAGTGAAATGTTTAAATTAATTGAAAATAAATCGAATAAATGAAATGAATGAATTGTGTTTGGCTAATTTAATACTTATCTATCATTTTGGTTTATAAATGAGATTCTTTCGCATGCGGTATTTATGATATTCGCGATAATTGTATCACTAGTCATTAGTAAGTACATGAAAAATAATCATTTATTTCATGACAGTAACACTGGAATTCAATTTATCTTTACAATTGAACAAAAAACAATTAATTCTATTCAAAATAATTCAATTCAGTACCAGAATTATTAATTCATTGCCAATAATGATACTTTATGAATTATTGAAATCCCCGTTTTCAGTAGTTCATCGTTTTACCACCAGGTACCGACTCTTTCGTTGAAGGATCCCAATTGGGTAACATGGTGCATGCTACAAAAAGTAGTATGTCCAAATTTTGCTTGCACCATTCCATTAATGTGAGTGTTGACTTTACATTGATGAGAAAGTTCAAGCAAAATTTGGACATAATGACCTTTTGCTATTATACTGACGAATCATTAGTAAAGTAATAGCATGTATGCTTCTTATTTATTATTTTTATGAATGATAAACTCGTTATTATTAATTACCAGCTGCAATGGTCCACAAGGTGTACAGGAAAAAGTAATCTTTTATCAAAATGAACGCCAAGTCGTAACCTCAAAATATTTCCAAAATCCTTCCACTTTGGATGATCTATTACAAACTTTCCCAGAAGTTTTTAACGAAACTCTTTGTAATTTTAATTACTGCGAGATTCAAGGAAATGGTTCATCATTAAAACAGGAGACAACCTCCAAAGAAAATGTAATTCTATCAAACTTAAGTTTTACTTTGATCATGATTTTAATTTGTGGATATTTAGGGTAAGCTTAACTTACTGTTTATATGTATTATGTACATAGGTATCTCTATACAATATACCTATTAGTTTTCCTGACTTGATGTACTTAATTATTTATTGCCCACTATGTATATTATCGTTTATTATATAAATACGTATAAATACATTTTTCAGATTTTTTTTCAATGTTGAAAAAATACTAATCAATTCGGCAAAAAAAAAAATGGGTCATCTATAATAAAAATGCTTCTTCTTAATCGTGAAAAAATGTTTAGATAACAGTTCTCGATGATAAACATCGTGCATGAAAATCGTAAATCGTGCTTATCATCGATTAAGAATTCGTTAATTTTGACCAATTCGATATTGATCAATGATGAATATGCCAATTCAAAGTGACAGTGTCTTAAATTTGTGAGTTTTGCTGAAAAGAGGATAAGTGTACGCCTAAATAGAAATCATGATAAAAATATTGATATTGACTTTCCTTCCGGCGCTATGCCTCTGTGAACTAAAATATTGTTTTGTGGCCGATAAACAGCCATATTCACATTTTTCCCATAGGACACCATATTTAGTCACTTCAGCTAATGAAAGTATCAAACATCCTACAGGTGAGTTATGTGCAAGTATGAAATGGAATGTACAAATTTCTCAACACAAAAATGTAGTACTCAACTCGTTTTATTTTATACATGGTTGACTGTAAAACTTTATAGGGTGCACTCCAAAATATGTATGGAGCTATTTTAGACACGGAACGCGATTCCCTTCCAAAGATATTGTGCTCAAAAGAAAATTACTGGAAAAGTTAAAAGATGAAATATTTGAAAATTTCGAACACGGGAGTAAATTATTTGTTACCTTCTTTAGCTTAGAATTGCATTGATAAACATTTGTATTCATATATTATACATGGAAAACAATTTTAGGAGGAGAATTACACGAAAAGGATGCAGAACATATAAGAAGATGGAAAATAGTGAAAGAATTGGGAGATCACGATATTCAAGGTCAGATTACAGTTCAAGGAGCAATAGATATGGAAGTTTTGGCTAAAATTTTGAGAAATTCATTTCCTACTTTGCTTGGTGATAAATCGACGGAAAATTATGAAGTAATTTATTATCGTTCCTTATGCATTTTAGCACACTACTAGAATACTGTAGAAAGGTGCATACCTACCTATACAAGTTGGAATTCCATTCAAATGCCTATAAATAAATTACATATTTATTTCTACAGATTCGAACCTCCTCTATGAATAGAACATGGGAAAGTGTTTTAGTATTTGTGAATGCAATGACAGATAATGCTTTTCACAGTTTACACGAAATAAGTAACGTAGAAGTAAACGATGAATTGATAGCGGTCAGTATGGATATTGAATTTAAAAGTAAATGATTCACTTGTAGAGTGATCAACTAAAAGTTGATATACTGGTGTGTTGCATTACTCTCACTGTAGCTTCATAAACACTGCCCCAAGTATCAAAATGAACAAAAAAAAGAGTTGTTGGGATTAGAAACAAATTTATTTAAAAATTCATGGTTAATGAACGATACCGTAAAAACTATCAGTCAGAGATTAGGGTTTAAAGAGAAACTATCTTATGGTCAGTATCATGCGTAAATCAAAATCTAAGGTACCTTAGATACCTAGGTACTGAATACAAAATTATGTAATTTTTTTAGACGTAGTTGAAGCAATGTACGAATCCTGTGCATTTGAAAGTGCTTGGATTACAACTAAAAGAGCTCCATTTTGTGCTGCCTTTAAAAAACAAGATTTGGAAGTAAGTTTATACTGATAGAATATCAAACTTTCATTTATTATTATTATTTTTTTTTTTTAATGAAATATTGCTCAGGTCTTCGAATATAAAGAAGATTTGGACTTTTATTGGAAAAGAGGATATGGTCATCCTCATATCAGAAGATTAGGATGTCCCCTTGTACGCGATATGATAATGATATTAAAGTAAGACCTAATAAGTAGACATTATTTTATTCAAATCTAATATAACATGAAAAAATAATGTAAAACCAAAATGTTTGAAATTTCAAGAGATGCAGCAACGAATCCTAACAGAACTTACACGGCAACACTCAATTTTGGTCATATCGAGATGCTTTTAGGTATAGTAACAAAACTAGGAATATTTTTGGATCATAATCCGATAAGAAGTTGGAATCATCAAGAAGAGGAAGTAAAAAATCGTCAATGGAAACTTTCTTCTATTGGATCATTTGCATCTAACATACAATCTGTATTATATTCGTATGTAACTTTTATATTTATACCAGTATCTACAATTGGTTTAGAGTGTATTAGCATTGTGCAATAATGAATTAATACAAATTTACGAATTTTTAGATGCGACACGGAAAAGGGAAAGGAATATAACGTAGTAATATATTATAACGGGAAAGAAGTTGTCGTACCGAAATGCGAAAAGAGTCCATGCCCTTTGGAAAAATTTATCTACGAATTTGATAATGTTTTCGATGAAATTTTCTGTAGCTCTAAATTTTGCCATACAAAATATTGATGATGTAAATATTTTTATTACCTACACCAGTTTTAATTTTAAGTAACTAAAAAGGTATAAATCATTTCAATAAATGATCAGTATTACAAAAATTAGTTCATCCCTTCATCTATTATTTTACTTTTGTGGGTAAAAGGAGAAAGCTAAATCGATGATTTCAGAGAAAATTGTAAACTGTGACAGGTTGCAAACAGGTAAGGAAGTTCATGATTTTCGAAAACGCACGTGGTATGCACGTGAACAGGGATGGGCAAAATTTGAAATTTTTGATTCGAATCACGAATCACGAATCACGGAATGAAATGATTCGACCTTTCGAATCTCGAATCATTTCGCAGGTTCTCGATTCGAATCACGAATCACGAATCATTTTCTAGAAAAATGATTCGAATCATTATTTTCGAATCATTTTTCGAATCATTTTCAGTTTTTCTTTTTCACATATTTTTTGGCCATATAACTCGCTGTGTGTAATGTACTCTTTTTCCTTTTAATAAAAGAGAAAATAATAGCAATTACTAATAATAAATTAATATTCATTTCTAATTCTAATCATTTTATTTGAGAAATTCTAATTTTTGTTTAATTTTTTTATAATTTAATTTGCTTTTAACAGCACACACGTTCTAAATTTGAACGACTTTTACGACTTTTGTTTAGAATTTCGGTAAATGAGAACAATCTCCCAATATAAACACACACAGAAACAGTAAGTCAGCAACACACAAACACAAGTACACAACACAGATGCACTTCGTCTTCGTCAGACTCGGAAACTTTGGAAAGTTTAATGAAAGAGAAAAAATAAAAGGAAATGAAAAAAAAAAAAGGAAAAACCTAAAACTGAAATTGAAAAAAAAAGTTAATCTGAAGAATGATTCGAAATATTAAATTTTCAACAACTTGATTCGAATCAAATATCGAATCATCAACGACGAATATGATTCGAATCACGAATCTCGAATAATTTTGCGAAAAGTGATTCGAATCATGATTCGATTCATTCAAAATTTGATTCGAATCATGATTCGAATCACAAATGATTCGAATCATGCCCATCCCTGCACGTGAATCGTGAATAAAAATTCGTGATAACTCGCTTGCTTCACTTTGCTGCATTGTGTATAAGTACTTTCGACAAAAGAAAGGTAAATTAAAAAATTGTTATGTTGGATACACTGATTGAAAATAAATTCGTGTTTACTTTTTATTTTTCTGAAAAATTGATTAGAATTTTAGAAAAATTTATAAATTTTCGATATGGCAAGCACCGGAGAAAGCTTAAACCTGGCAAATGGTAAGTGAAATGATTGATTTTAGACTTCGATTATTAGTTTTCTTTCGCAGAACTTAACACGTAAGCTATGACATTACAAGTGATAATTCTGACTCCCTTTCTCAATCAAATTTACAGATGTCAAAAAAGCTGTTGAATTATTGGAGAAACTTCATAAAAGTGAGTTTAAAGCTCTCTTAATTGGTCAGGGTTTTTTATTACATTACAAAATTTTCTCATCTTCAATTATTAGGTGGTGAAGTCCCAGTATCGAAATTGAATGCTCTCCAAAAAGTACTACAAAGTGAATTTCTCACTGCTGTCAGAGAAGTATATGAACATGTTTACGAAACAGTTGATATCCAGGGATCTCAAGATGTTCGAGCTTCCGCTACAGCTAAGGCCACTGTTGCTGCTTTTGCGGCTAGTGAAGGACATGCTCATCCCAGAGTAGTCGAATTACCCAAAACTGAAGAAGGTCTAGGGTTCAACGTGATGGGTGGACGAGAGCAAAACTCGCCAATTTATATTTCTCGAATTATACCGGGCGGAGTAGCAGACCGTCATGGTGGTCTTAAACGAGGAGATCAATTGTTATCCGTTAATGGCGTGGTTAGTTCTTTTATTTTATTTTTTCAATCGTTTGTACTATCAGATTAAAAAACCAACGTATTTTTAGAGCGTCGAGGGAGAAAATCATGAAAAAGCTGTTGAACTTTTGAAGCAAGCCCAAGGCTCTGTTAAACTAGTTGTACGTTACACACCCAAAGTACTGGAAGAAATGGAAATGAGATTTGATAAACAACGCGTTGGAGCTGCAAGAAGAAGGCAAATATAATTCTTCCCATGGGCTCATTAGTATCGACTCTCGCATTTATTTATTCATTTATTGATCGTTACAAGTTTTAAAATGTTGTTATTCGTTTTACCCTCGATTTTATCATGTCAGTATTGGCTAAAAATTCATCATGTGTAAAGTACTTAATGTAAGTTCATCGTGCTGTATTACTTATTTTGTGGATAGAAAGAAACTAATACTGTAATATTTATAATTCTTAATCTCAATTTATGACAAACTTTCAGTATTATTAAAGTTCGCAAGGTACTTATCAACGAATTCGAAGTATTATTCTCCATTATGTTCTTAAATACTTATTACTGATGTTTTATCGAACCTATTAGATGTATTAATTATTCAATTTGTAAATAATTAAGATACCAATTGATTCGTTGATTTTTTCTTCGTTGAAACTATACTTTATATAAATAATGGTAATCATGTTGCTTACGATTACGTTGTGAACTTCATTTAAAATACATGAAAATGCAATTCAGAGAACTACATTTATCGTTTTTCTATAGATGATAAAATTAACGCTCTCGTATAAAAAAAGAACGAAATATATTTCAAAATTAAAAAATCATACATTTTAACAGTTATGTCACAGACTTACTCTTATCATTTACGTTTAGTGGAAGGTTTAAATTTATATTTCACAACATGATCTAAATTTGTGTCTCTAGGTACAGGAAAAATAAATCGCTTATAAAAATCAGTCGGGGCGTGCATCACAAACGATAAATCGGTCATATTGTAAAACCATTCATCTTGTGGTCCATACACAAAATTGTCCGGAATGAAATTTTGCCTTGAATCCTTAGTTTCAAGACGCGTGGGTAACAACCAAATTAAAGCGGCGTACTTCTCACTAAACATATCTTCTACTAGAACCCTAATTTGAGCATAGTACGTACAATCGTTTTGTTGTAACGATACAATGTCACCAATTCTGTACAAAAAATTATTATGAAATACTTGAGAAACAACTGTGTATGAGTTCAGTCTACTTCTAGGGTTAAAATTAGCACTGGATGAAGCACCAAGTGATACTGCTGGTAGAGTTTCATTTTCTTCAAGCTCTTCCTTCAATCTATTATCTTCAACATCATGTACGTCAATTGAACTCTTTGTAATTGGAGGTGTCCTTTTAGCTTTACTTCTAGTACCAAGCGCAGGCATGATGACTAAATCGATAACTGAAAACTGTGATGAATATAGAATCAGTTTTTAAGACAATTTTCTCTTTACTATATGCGATAAAAGATTTTTATTTTTTTGGAGCATAACGAATAATTTGTTATATTACCTAGTGTTGACGATTACTTCGTAAATAATGTTCCAAAAAAGATCACATATTCAAAGCAAAATTCATTATATTTAGAGTCAAATTCATCGTCAATAGAAAAGCTTCTTGGTTTTTGTATACTGACTGAATAATTATTGCATTTGACGAGCTCGAACAGCTGTTTTGCCGTTTATGCGGAAGATGAAATTACGTGAATTTCTCTCAACACCTTTCTTTAGCTGATGACTTCGAATTTTTGATTGAGCTTTGAGCTATCAGTAAAATGAAGAAGTTGATATAGAATGATAAAAATTAAAAAATCGGACAAATCATATTTTTTGAAATCAAAATTTCCTCTTATAAAAATAAATAGTTATATTGAAATTATAAATTTAATTTACTAGAATTTATAGCTTGATTTAGTTGTTACGTGTGAATACGGTATGAGTGAAAATGATGATTGTGCAAGCAATGAAAAAGCCTTTTTTTTTAAATTTTTTCATGAGAGATCGTTCTAATGGGAAAAATTTCATACTCCTTTCAAACCTATTTCATTTTACAAATTAATGCAAACAAAAGAAAACTCAAAGAAAAGCATTTCAAAATTATTTCAAAAGCTTTTTTGACTTTGAAATGAAAGGTAAAATTGTAACTAAAATAAAACTCACACTGAAGAATCCGCAATTTAATGATAAGCTTAGAGTAACACCCAACGTTTCGGAAAACGAGAGTCAACTTCGAAGTTCAAAGCACGTTTTAAAGTTCTCAGTGTAGTTTTGTACAGCTTTGGTGTATCGTGTTGTCACTTTTCTGATGATCAAAGGTAGCGAATTTAATGATGATCAGTTATTCGAATTTTTAACTTTTACTACATAACACAAATGCTATAATGAAGCTACGGAGAAACTTTCTGCCTAATAATTTGGCCGATTGGTCAAGTTTTACGTTCATAATCTTAATCATACCACTTTTCTATTGGTTCGAGCTTTTCATCGTCATACCGCATTTCTATTCGTACTCGTCAATATGGTATTGGACACATTTCATTTTTGGCACATTCGTGATGAAAAATCTCACCAGCAACTTGCTAGCCGTCATGTTCATCGATACCAGCATCTTCAGCGTATCCATTCCAGTAGAAAAATATTACAATGGGAAATTCTGCATGGAGTGTCAATTACCCACACCGCCTAGGAGTTGGCACTGCAGCACATGTAATCGCTGTATACTCAAAAGGGACCATCATTGCACTTTCTCTGGATGTTGTATTGGACATTTTAATCAACGGTTTTTTATCATGTTTTTAAGTTACTTTTTCATAGCTTGTTGTTATGCCCTTTATTTCAATGTATTCTATATTTTCACTCGCGTTAATGTAAACGTATTCAGTATTCTTCAAATTATGTTTCCTCTTGTATTAATTGCGCTAGGGATTGACGAATCTATTAACCACTGCCTAATCATTTTGTTGGTTTTGAATATGGTAGGCTTTGTTATTACTGGCTTATTATTGTATTACCATTTGAAATTAATTTATAGAGGTACAGTTGCATATGAATATAATCAAAACATTACTCGTTACAATTTGGGTTTAAAATATAACGTAATTAATGCATTAGGTACGCGATGGTATCTAACTTGGATCTCGCCATTTATTAATTCACCTTTAGTATGTGATGGTGTTGATTGGGATAATGATGGTGTTCCTAAAACGAAAAAAATTTAAGTATTGCTAAAATTAACAATCATTGGAAACATGTTAACCAAGTCATTCAAATGCATGTTTCGAAAATATTACCTTAATGCGTGAATAATAGTCATTTATTTAATTATTTTTTGTATTTATGTGTTTGTTTTCTTAATTATTTTCAATTTTTATTCTTAAGTTACTACCGACCTACCGAAGTCATATTTTTATAACAAAATAAACTATTTTACACCTTTTTGCTATAAAACTTTATTTTTATTGAAAAAAATGATAATAAAAAACAAAACTTATCAAGTAAGCTCATAAAATTCATTGACTCTATGAAATCAATGACTAAATCACATTTTCGTGGCAGTAATAACAATATAGGTAAATACTATAAAAATGCTCAAAAAAATGCAACATTTAGTAATCATTATTATATATAAGCTGCCGGAGCAACCGGTAAATTATCGCCACTGCTTTGAGTTTTGCCTATAGGCTGGTCAGATTTACGGCGTACTTGGTACAGTTCACGAAGAAGAGCTGCTTTCTCCCTTTCCAAACTACTGATTTTCTCAGTTTTATGATTGATTTCCTAAAACAAGAAATATATTTTAAAATATATGATTTCAACAATACACAAATGAAAAAATGAAAACTTACCCTTGATAGTACATGATTTTGACGTTTAAGCTGAGATAATAATTGAACATGAGAATGATGAGAGGATGAATGAACAGCTAAATTCATATGAAGTGGTAATCCATCTCTATCCGCTCCATTACTATTTTTATTACTTTCATTACTGTTGCCTCCCAATGTCGCTAAATGACGATTAACTTCTAAAATTCTTGCTCTCAGTAGCTCAATTCTCTCTTGCTGAGCTTCACTCCATTGATCCTGTCAATATAGTTTAATGGAATAAATTGTTAAATAATAAAAGAAAATTGAAATTAAATGAAATATGAACCTACATGAGAACCCATTCGACAAACGTATTTCATCTTATCTTGTACTATAGCTATTTGCTTTCTGTACCATTCTCTTGCTCTTTCGACAGCTTGTAAACCTTCTAGCAGAATTTCTTTTTCTGACTCAATTTGCTTCATTTTTTTGAACTGTGAAGAAATTAATTTTTTCTAATTCTTTGGTGCTTCAATTAATTCGAGAAATGAATCGATTAACTTACCATATTACAGTCGACACCATTTTGCAACGTATGTCTACGAGGCTCTCGTCGTCTGACATAACATTTTTTATGAGACTGAGAATCGGAATAATCTGATGTACCTGAAATGGATTTCAAATTTTTAAGTATTGATTTAAATTTTTTTGTAGCCTGTGACGTAAATTAACCATCTCGATAGATTTTTTATAGATAAATGGGCGTGAAGTGGAGAATGTATTAAAAATTCAAAGTGTTAGTTTATGATGCACGCAAACGCTATTTTGGGCGCAACCATATAATTTTATACTCGATTTTTATGTACTTAGTAATTTGGCTGACAAAATCCATAACTGTGTTTGAAATACGAAGCAGTTATTGAATAATTAAATACAACAAACGATGAGAAAGGTTAAAATAGTGTTCATTAAAATAAGAACTTTTATCGATTATTACCGTCAGCCACACTTCTAGTACTCGACACAGTTCGATACGAGCTCGTCGAATGTTTATCATCGTAAAAGCCCATTTGCCAGTTTTGAAGAGCTACTCTTATTTCGTTCTTGTCGACTTTATTCGCATCCTCCAATTTATTACGATGGGGAAAACAAGCTGCATTTGTTCGAGGCGGTTTCGGTGGACCTAATAACATGCCGCTGGGGTGCTTATTTATGAAATTTTCCTTTCCTTCTTCTTTACTTGATTCAGGTGGTAAATGTGGCATGCTTAAAGTTCGTAACTGATTTTGTCTAATTTGATTAGTGAACTGGGATGATGAAACTACGCATTTATTCCATTGTTTCTCATTGCACTGATTACTTTTGGAATCAAAAGAATCTAAAATCGGAGCGGACGGTGGGCGTTGTGAAATATGCTTTTGGCAGTCTCCGTTTACATCGGCGCTTCTGTTACGAGATTCCATTTGATTGCGGAGCAAGCATATTTTTAAACCAGCGCAGTATCTTTCAAATGAAAGCAATCCATTCGGAGGTGTAACTTTTCGTAGACTTTCTATAACCCCTTTAGGTAAATCAGTAGTTCCATTTTCTTGCCATCTGGCTTCGATATCTGAAAATATCTTGATCTTATAAAGAATTCATCGAAAACGCAGGATTTATCATATACATATATATTCAATGCTTACCACTAAATTTTACTAATCCAGTTCCTTCATCATCTAAGATGTCGAAAAGAGTTTTTAAAACATGAAGAAATGATTTCGGTAATCCATCTAATGTGCTACCTTTAGCGCAGGTTGTAGGAGGTGATGGAATCATTTCACGTTCGCTTCTCGTTTCACCTACTATCACAGCAATTACAGTGAAAAGTTTTCTTAATTAATTATAATCTTCGCAATACTTACATTTAAGTCCGTTAATTTCCTTCTTGGATAAAATTTCACGAAATCTAGATCTTTTTATTCATAATTTTGATAAGCTAATTGTTGGATTTTTAAGATTCTTCATTGATTCTTCAACGAAAACAATAGTAAATAATGATGGAACTTCTTTGACATACTTCTCAAGATACGTAAAGGAATTCATAGGTGAAGAATTACAATAGATAT
This sequence comes from Phenacoccus solenopsis, assembly GCA_009761765.1. NCBI lineage: Eukaryota > Metazoa > Arthropoda > Insecta > Hemiptera > Pseudococcidae > Phenacoccus > Phenacoccus solenopsis. The sequence continues at coordinate 34,290,890 of CM019754.1, read as the reverse complement.
CATTGAAATTAACTATCTCCTGTCGCCAGAAGCAGAATCTTTTTTCTACATTATTTTCATAATCGTAAACGTAAACACTAGGTACACACTAAACAACATTAAATGGAGAGTTGTGATTGGTGGGTTGGAAAATAATGGTAAAGAAATTCGCGAATGAAATTTTCAAATGTTCGTCGAATTTTCGAGGAAAAGAGAAATATTACACATTTTTTGCGGTAAATAATTTACTTCTGCTCAAATTTCTACATAATAAATTGAAAAAACGCTAAAAAATTAGGAGTTTTCCCGAGTTTTTAATGGCTACAATGTGATGGGAAATTTTTAGTTGTTGAATTGTGGGGGGTGGGGTTCATGCCGATATGCCTGACCTCTGGTGGAAGTGGAAGAAGCGCGTTTCCTAGTCCTGGTATCGAGTATCGATAGGTTCTGAAAAAACTATCGAAAAATATCAATAATTTTACCATTGTTTAGCTATCGATTCTATCGATATTGTTTTTGTATTTTCGCCTATAGTTTCGATAGTCTCAGTAAATGGCTTGATTAATGCTTTTCAGTTACAACTCGCCAGGCAAACATCGACGTCGATGCTGGCATTGCAGGTAAAAAGTAGCAAGTAAATAATAACTAATAATAAACCATTTCTTACTTTTTTAAATTTTTATTCATACTCTTTAAGGGGTGATTCGGAAAATGAGTAGGTAAATGCGAAAAAGTCGATTTTAAAAATTTAAAATGAAGAAATGAGAAAATTGGAAAAATGAATGCTAAGTTCCCTCAAACAAAGTCTCTAAAACAACATATTGTACACATATTGGTAATTGTAATTTCAAATCATTTTGTTGCATTTTTCTCAAAAATATCGCAACGAAATGATTTATTGGAATTATAGTATGTTATTTTAGAGACTTTGTTTGAGCCTTTGAGGGCACGTGGCATTTATTTTTCTAATTTTTTCATTTCTTCATTTTAAAATCAACTTTTTTGCATCTACACACTCACTTATTTTCCGAAGCACGGCCTAAAAAATTTTTTGAATATAAAAAGTCTACAAAACTTATTAAAATTTTAAAAATAATCACATAAATTGATTTTTTTTTCATTTTTCCTAATAGTATTTTTTTTTTAATTTTGAAACTATCGATAGTTATCGATAGTATCGGTGATCGATAGCGATTTCTCATACTATCGATAGTGATATTTTTCATCAACGATACTTATATCGATAGCAAAAAAAGAAAAAACTATCGATACTCTCCATCATTACGTCAAGAAAGATCAATGTACATAATTATCATATTATGGTTGATCTAATTGACTAACTCTAGGTTTGCCCGAATAGGTTTGCCTCAGGTAAAACCTTTAACCCAGGCTAACCTAGCATGTCAGTGCTGCAAATAATGAATTTTTTTTATTGAATGGTGTACATAATTATATAATATACATAAATATGCATATCGCATACCTACAACATTCGCAATGATTTTAAATTTATCTTGAGTAAACCTGGTCATCATTTTCTACGCTTCGTATTTTTCAATGAAGTGAAAGGAAATACCTATATTTGCCAAAAGAAAACATTATGTAGATATACCGTGCGTCCAAGTGATTCGGGAACAATCAGTGCAAAAATCTCAGGTGGTTAATTACATAATAAGAGTTAAACTAAAATTTCTAAATCAGAAATTATTTTTAAAATTACTTTAATGAATTTTAAGGCTGATAAATTAATTTCAACTACATCACAATTTCTTTGCATTTGAAAAAATCAATTTTAAATAATTGGAAAAGAGATTTTTCGCAGATTGTACTCGAATTACTTGGACGCACGGTATATGTTCCTTTAACGTTCCTCCTATGCCTGTCGGCGAGCAGGGAAACGGATTGAAAATAATTAAACATAATTAATATGTAACTATTCTCTATCTACATACAGTAACCTTGCGTTTCAGCGTCGATCTGGTACTACATCTACTAATTAGGCCCCTGGAATCACACCCCTCTTTTTCCAGAACTTTTTTAATCCTTTTTTAAAATCATTAAATTTGGAAGAGAGTAGGATAGCCTGGGGAAGAGTAGTGAAAATTTTTGGCCCTAAACCACAAAACTGCCATTAAAGAGTGCCCTCTCATTTACTTCACTACATAAGCAAAATCAGATTCAATGCCATTTTTTAGGGAATAACAAGGGTCGCTGGCGTGCAAAACCATTGCCAGGTCATCAGCAAAATAATATACTGTACTAGCTAGCTTCTGTCTCAAAAGGTCATTAATATAAACTAAGAAAAGCAGGGGACCCAAAACACTCCCTTGTGGGACAACAGCCCAAACCTCGAACCATGACCACCTGAGTCCTTCTACCGAGGTAAGAGGCAAACCATGATAGCATAAAGCCACAAATGCCTAAATTTGGGACTTTCTTAATCAAAATAAAGTGAATTACAGAGTCAACGGTTTTTTTAACATTCAAGAAAACAGCTACAGCTCGACGTGCCCAAACTAAAACATCTGCAAGCTCAGTGACCAAATCTGAGACAGCCATCATTTCTGTAAATTTTTAATAATCTTTTTTCTTTGTTAAATTATTTTTTCTTATTTAATTAAAATTAATTATTAAATAAATTTTCAAAACATTAATCATTTATAAATAAGTTATTTTTTATTAAATATTTATTAATATAAAGATTAATTTATAATCTTAAATAAATTTACAATTTACTTTTTTATTTTATGTGCGTATTTTTGATAAAAAGCCTGATTTAAGAACTACTCTGAAAAAACCATATTGCCTATCAGAGAAGACCTAAAATTTATGGGATCACAGCGAGGGGGACAACATGATTTCTTATACTTAAGGAGGAATCCTCAACAATATCCAAAAATAAAAATTTTTCCTTCTCGTAATGTCAACCAGACCTAGGTCACCTTCTGGACAAAACAGTTTTTCAAACCTGAAATCCCTTCCACACCCATATTCATTTTATTGTATCAGGATGTAATTTTATGAGAATTGATTTGAAGGTCAGAAAAACTTTATTTTATTTCGTACCGTTAACGAAGTTGAGCATAATTTTGCGTTACTACGTTCATAGACCCTCTTATACACAACTGATTAATTATTGTGAATATTTTTGAAAAAAATTTTTAAAAAGAGATCTAATTATTTTCAATTCGTTCTAATAAGTGTGATAAAAAATGTACGTAGCAAGCTACTGTAGGCACATAAATCTGGTTGCCCATCGACTTTCAAAGATTCTTTCGCCTCACGATTCCGCTGAAATATACCTAGTAGGTACCAATAAACAGTTTATGCAGTTTATGATAAACATTAATTACATGTATTGTGTTGATGGTTGAAACTCAATACATATGTATGTAAAAGCCGAATGCTTCGAAATTTCAGTTGTTCACACAATAAAGTTATTGGTAACTCACGAATGATCACAACAAAAGTAATATGTCACCTAGGTGTTTTGCAGCTAAACCACAATCAAACATACTTACTATGATTTTATTACCCATACATAATCTGTTGACGTTCATTAATGAAAAAACAAGACATTTTAACAAATGTTGCCCTTGAATATATGGACAGCATAATTGAATTAATTAATTAATTTTTTTACTTTATATATTATTGAAATTCGATCGATAGTTCATTCAACATAAAATTTTGTGAGTTGCCTATAAAGTAGAAAAACTCTTTTTGAAATGCAGTTCTTGAATTCGCAATTGCTAACCAGTAGTTATGTTCTATTCATTATATCATTTATTCTTCGTTGTCCGGCGTATTGCGATGAAGTGGACGATGCTGGTCTCTGCCTCGATGAAGAACGTTTCGGGAATGGTAAGAATTGCTATTGGACTTACTCAGACGATGCTGATCCTGACTTCATGGCAAGCTCTGGTCAGGGAAGAGCTGAACAATTCCTTAAGGGTGTTTTGCATGTGAGTTTTTCAAGTTTCACTTGTAATAAAAATTATGTATGAAATAGACAAATGATATTTAAATTTAATGTAATTTAACAGAATTATGAGAAAACTACCATTCAAAGAGATGCTAGTTCCACCTCTGACACAGTAATTCCAAAAGATGGCAAAAATGTAGAAGGCATGGCATATTTGTTTCCAGTAGACTATTTCACATCGTCATACGTTCCGTAAGAATACCTACTTGTTTTTTAATTTCGAGTGCACTTGTTTTATGAAAGTAAAAGTAAGCTTACTCATCGTATTATAAAAATGGGTTGTTACAGGTTCATTACAATGCAAAATGGAAAAAAGGTGATGCGAGTTGTGCAGTTTTCGATAGAAGTAACGATTGAGGGCAAAAAGGAAAACATATCTTGTTGTAATAGTTTTGTAGCAATACCAATGGAAGAACAACCAACGTCTGGCCAGTAGAGCAATATGTAAAGATTTTCAAAGCTGCTGGGTTTCTTGATTATTATAATAGGTGACTAGAATTCATATTACGATCCTGGACTTGGCGAGATTTCAGATTTTCAAATCATGCATAGGTATTCGCAATTTAGATGAATCTATGCGTGTGAATAGAAAATCTGATTAAGTACTATAATTTATTTATCATTGCATTGATTCTTTTGTTAAATCACATAATAAATAATCATCTTGAATACATTTTCTTTTGTTCTTGAGAAGCTGATAAATTGCGTATTTTAGTATATAAAAATAATGCGAGCGTATACACACTATCCCTATTACATGCTAGATAGTCTTTAGTAATTTCTGTGACTCACACAAAAAGTATTTCAATCAAAAAATTGGAAAGGAAAGTAAAATATGCTCTCATGCTTACCTACGCAATAAAAAATGAAAAATCGGAATAGTTGGAACCAATTCCTGAGTTGTTTACAATTTTATAGACACAGAGTATTAACTCCTTCAGAGTTTTAATTTTCAAAACACATTCCAAAACGAATGTATTTTCTTCAAAATTTAATGAGCTCTCAATCGTCCTTTCACTCCTAATTACTCTTCAAGTTTTTAAGCAATTTGTCGATCTCAACTCAGAATATGGTGAGAGGAAGAAATTCCCTGCTTCAATGTTGAGACATCTGAGAAGGTGTGCGTTAACTACGTATTCACTCAAAAATCTAATCATCTTTCATTCTTTATTATTTTAACCATCTTTAAACATTTTCGAATCATTTCATTAGGGATGGAGAAAAAATCATAAAGTTGCATCTGTTAATATGGGTTACATACTTTTCATTTTTGCTATACGCATACCCACAATACCTATATTTATTTGAAAAAAAAATTTGTTTGATGTTTATTTTTTGAAGGAGATGGGCAAGGGCTCGTAATAAAAAATGCGGTAGAATACTAATTTCTGAGACGGAAGATTTCTTGCTACATCACTGTACAAAATGCTCCCTCTATTCTATAATTTATTATTTTATCTCTTTCCATTCTTTATAAGTTTTTTTCCTGATAAAAAAGTCAAAAAGGCTTTTTCTTCAATGTGCAGTATATTTTGTAACAAATTATGTAATTCTCCCCCTAACATTACATTGTTTTTAACTTTCTAATACTATTGAATATAATTTTTTGACATTTTGAATCGATGATAATAATGATGATATTTCATAGAAAATAGGTTTACAAATCATAGGTAACTCATGAAATTTTATTCGAATGAAAAATGTCACGGTATATATGAAGTAAAAAAATTCGGTAATTAATTGAACTACGTACATGCTGTACATATATTCAAGGACAACATTTGACTTTTTATTGCGTAAATAACTGAAACGTCAAATCATTTGGCTTCAACATACGTGTGTATCAAGTTTCAACCTTCAACACAATATGATCAATGTTTATCCTCAACAATGTAAATCATTTATTGGTACCATATATCAGCAAAAGCGTGAAGCGAAAGGATTTTTGAAAGTCGATGGGTCCCCACATTTATGTGGCTGCAGTAGCCTACTACGTAGGTACATTTTTAATTATACTCATTAACCCTAGATTCCTACACTGGGTGAAAAAACACTCTTGGTGCGTTGTAGGCAATACGCAGCGCTCAACCCGTTACAACGCTAGTGCGCGATAATCATCTTCCTTTGGGCAACAAAATGCGCTACGAGTTGAACTGTTTTCCCCTGTGTGTGGGAGGGGGGGTGTGACCAAACGTTTTTTTCAAAATAATTTTTTATCTTGGAATAGTAACAAATTAAAAAAAAGAAATCGATAATTTTTTATAGAAAAGAATATAATAATGAGTTTCCTAAGAAATTTGCGAAGAAAGACCAATTTTCAAGATGAAATTTTTTTTTTTCAGAAAATGACTTTTTTTGGGGTAGTTGGTAACACTGCTTTTTTATACCATCATTCACATAAACGGTATATCATGTTTTAGCAGAGACGATTCGCATGAATTTTCACCATAACCCATCCTCGTAGACTTAATTACAAAGCTGTAAATGACTTTTTAAAGTTTTTATAGTGTAGGAATGTAGGGTTAAAGTGACCACATCCATTTATTTTTTATTTTTTAAAGAATATCCACAATGGTATTCACCATTCTTTAAAACATCATTTTTTGAGTATCTAACGAATGAACGATTAATGTGTAATAATACGTAATTGACGGTTCCAACTGGTTCCAACTATCTGTATCAAAGTGACGAAGCCAGTTGGAGGTTTTGATATTCCAGATCTTTCAATGTCCTTAAATTTCAAGTATTTCCTGTTTATTATTTCAATCAAGATAAACAAATTTCGATTTGAATTAATATACAATTGAAAAATTTTTCTTTTGCGCATAAGTGAATTAATTATAGATTAAAGGCGTAGAATACAACTTATTCTACATTATGCTCAATTCTGTGAACGATACGAAATAAAACAGAATTTTTCTGACTTTAAAATCAATTCTTAAAAAATTACACCCTGATGAAATAAAATCAACACGTGGGTTGAAGGGATTTCAGTTTTGATATCCTCGAAATCAGAAATATCGAAAAAAAAAAATTGAAAAGAACTTTAAAACTGTACCCATGTTTTTTAATACGAAATTCAAGACAAATTTAAAAATCATGCACTACTACCTTGCTTTTCTCTAAAAATCGAGTGGGTCAGCCTAACATTTTGAAATCAACTTCAAACATACTACCTGGAAAAAGTAAGTATTTATTGTCAATTTTCAGACAATTTTAAAGTTTTATTGTAAAATCAGGTAAGCCTACTGGGGTAAAAGTAAACCTTGGGGCTTGGGTCAACCCTATGTATTTGCCTACTTGGTAATTTGGTATACACTGTGTCTGTTTTTAGCTCCCCCACAGTTTGCAGCTCTATATCTATTTTCTACATTCAAAGTTGAGAAGCATAAATTTAATTTCAAATAGAAGTACTTTCTGATTTAAGGTGGTTCTATACGTACAGTAGGTTGCATAATGCATTGCCTTAAATTTTGATTTTGAAACACGTTTTTTAGGAAATAAAAAGGTTGTAATCGTTATGTCATCGTTAATTTCTATTTTTCTAGAATAGAATTTAATATTAAACTGAATATTTTAGTGATATATAGAAAAACTTTGGAGTGAAGTTGAGAAATAAGAATTGAGAAGCGAGATAGGTACACGTATTTTGATCGGTTGTTTCAAGATTGCATACGAACCACTGCGCCGAATTTAATGATTTTTGGACTAATTACTAATTTCATTGGAATGATGTTCTCTACGGCGCTGCAGAGCGATTTTTTCCTAAAAATCAATGAACGGAGTATTTTGATGGCGTACTCTTAACTCCACTAAAACAAAATTCTGATTGTCTCACATCTCACTAGTGAAAAGTTGCTCAAATTATTAGAGTGAGAAATTTGCTCTCGTCCATCACATTCACACTTTATATAATCTCTCAAGTATGTAACGCGCTTCTGGTGGAAGAAATGAGTAACATATTTCAAATAATCAAGAAAAAATTAACCAATAGGTCTTATGTATCAACCTCTACTATATCAATATTCCTTTTTGAAACTTAGAAAAGATTCAAAATACGAAATATATTGTAACTTCACGAAAAAATAATTAATTGACCTTTATTTAGGTGAATTGGACTTTGTCTAGACCATAGGAAAGCAGAAAAATCAAATGAGAAACACGAAATCACATAAAATAAATAATTCATGATAATTCCTAAAGAATATTTGGAGTTGTTCAGTTGCTGTTGTTATATAGAAGTCATTATCACAAAGGGTTTATCACTACAGTAAACAACGTACAAGATAGTGAATTTGGTGCTTACGCGTTCTTCACGCGTACTCAATTCATAAAGAAGTATTTATTTAGATACGTCGATTTATTAAATGTTGAAGTCGGGAAAGTGGAACCACACGTATGTTCGACACAAATTTGATCTGGATGCTATACATTCCTTGCACATATTTTACATAAAATCTTTTTCTAAATTTAGTAATCGAGATGAAACTGCTACCAGTATTTTTACTCACAAATTTTATAACCATAGTCTATTGCTCCGGAGCATTAGAGCAAATGAATGACGATGATTTACTAAACTTAATACGTAACGAAGGATTTGTTGTCGTTTTATTCAGTAAGTGACATATGTTTATTCTAAACATTACTCATTTTTCAGTATAAACGTGAAAGCTTATTCACGACACGTGTTTTTTTCAGCGAAGAAAGATTGTGAAATATGTGATCGACACGAAGACGTATTATTCCATATTCGTGAAGACTTGGTAGACTCTTTAAACGCATGGGTGGTAAAATGCGTCAATAGTCAATTAGTTCGAATTTACAGTCCCAACAAAGAACCGGCTTTAGTATTTTTCAGACATGGAGTTCCTCTGCTTTACGATGGTAAAAAATCTTCCTCTTTATTTTGTATTAGCCATTTACCTGTTTGAAAATTCGATATCTAATTTTGTAGGAGAATTCAACGATGAACTGATCGTACATACGTTATTAGAGAATAAAACTCCTTGCGTTCGGGAATTAGACGACGATAATTTTGAGCATATAACTCAAGTAACCACTGGTGCAACCACTGGTGACTGGTTCATTTTATTGTTAGTTCTCATTACATATGTCTATCTTTCGTCATCATATACGAGCTCTCATACGTTTGTTTTTTGTGAATAGCTATTCCACAGATTGCATAGAATGTCAAACTTTACAAGCGAGATGGGAGACTGTCTGCTCCAAATTAAAATACAGAATAAATATCGCAAGGATTAATAAACAAACAACAGGAAAAGTGACAGGGAGACGATTCAGTGTATCTAAAGTTCCTTCGTTTATATTGTAAGTTTTGGACATAATGTCGAAAAGGTGTGATGGTATTTTGAGGTATTTTGCTCAAAACGCCTGTGTTTGGTTTTTAGTTTCAGGTTAGGTAAAATGTATAGATATAATTCAGCAAAACACGATATTCAATCTCTACACAATTTTGCTACGGATGGGTATAAAACAGCTCGTGTTGAAGCAGCACCAGCACCTAAAGCTCCTCTGTATGTTTCTTTTTCAAAAATAGTTTCAAAGTTGACATGTATTTCATTTTATTCATTATTTTACTCTCCACAAATTCCATTTGATAATAATTTTATTGCTTTAAACGTCATCATTACTTATATTTATTTTTATTTCAGTGAGGACTTGCTTCTTGGAATATTAGAATTTTTCAGAGAATGTCCATTTATACTGAAAATAGCGTCAACAATTATCGGGGTGTTTGTTGTTGTTTCGGTGGCCTACCGAATGAATAGTAAAAAAGAAAAGAAAAAAGTCGTTAGTACTAAAAAAAGTAAAAACAAGTGAAAAAAAATTCATATTTATTGATAGATACGTCATTCCTTATAGTACAAGTTTTGAAGCAAACTATGTATAATAATGTAATATTTTGTATATTTTTTTTTTACATCGCGAACTTTCTGAGGAAAGTTGTTGAAATGATTACCAATTCACAAATGTGTTATCGTCCCTTAAAAGTAACTTTTTCGCCCATTTCTCCATATGTATCTCATTAATGTCAGTCTCAATTAATGTTTTAAGCTTGTGTTACACCATAACATTCCATTACTATTTCGATAGGTTTCATAAAATTTAAAGAACGATGATGTTACTTTAATGTTGTTTAGTTCGTAAGAGAATTTTAACATTTTTCCTTTGTGCGGGTGTTTTGAGATATTCTCACTTTGAATGTGATACTGTTGTAATATTGTAATTTATAGTTCTACTAATAATAATTTATCTTGCGAAATGCAACGACTCGTCTATTTTAGTTTCATAAATGTTTTCAAATTAGAAAACTATGTAGGAACAAGAACCCCGTTTTTTAAAACAATCATTACAAACATTTACAAATAGGATGAAATTATGAATTGATCTTTAGTGTTGCGAGCTATAATAAACTGTATGAAAAAAAAATTCCAGATATTACGAAAATGGGTTTTCAGAGCAATTCATCATGAGGGTTCAACAACAGAGTTTTTTATATTTAATATATAACTGTAATCACTCATTTACTCTTACTCAAGCATTTTCGTATTTCGCTTTCAGAATTTTGTTTAACGTTTCCAAAATCCATGATATCCATAGCTTTGGATTTAATTCGGGACATATCAAATTCGAAAAAATGGGTAACAGATAATAATAAAATCGATGAAAAGCTTCGATACTTGACTTACGATAAGAAGTATTGAAAAAAAAATGTGTTTTAGTGGATCCATCCAATAGAAAATGATAGGCCATAATTAATGATATTAATTCCTAGAATAGCAAACGCGTAACCCCTTGTTGATTAAGAAGAATATTTTAAAGAAATGTTAGCACGATTATTGTATTCTTGAACAAAAATAAAAATTTTCCAGCCTTAATAATCCTATTCCACGGAAATTGGTCCCTTGAAAATCAATATCTTGTCACTGCTTGGAAATTCTTGAAGTAAGAGGAGTATCCGGCATTAGTAAATTCCATAACTTTAGTAACTTCATTTCGTGTTCTCGTTGTTGGGATCTTAGGGGATTCTCGATAAAAATATCAAATACTTCTGGTATTAGTTGCTTATATTCCCAAATGTGTTTCTCACACTGACCCATAAACTTGGCAAATTTCACGAGAATCCGTGGATTAATTTTATTACTAGTTGTGACTAGAAGTACAGAATAATATAAAGATCCTGTAATACATTCTTGGACTTTTTTTTAACTTGGTTCATTCATGAATTTTATCATGTTTTTGATGCTTGGTTGCTTGAAATGTAGCAGCGAACGTTTTATTTGCAAGATCCGGTGTACCCCTGGAAACGTATTGTATAGTATAACAAATTCTTTGATGTTCGCGTAAAGAGGGCACAATTGGGCTGGCTGTAAATAGCCAAAGTGCATGGTGCTAGCACCACCCAGTTGAACCTGATGTTCGCATAATTAATTTGGTTATTCTAATATTCTTCTGAACATAACTTTAATTACAGATGAAAAAGTCATAAAGGCCTTAATTTTGAAACATTGTCTCAAAAAAAGTGGCAAATTTCATCATAATTTTCAAATTTAATCTATTTTATACAAAAATCTTCATCTTTTTCAATACATTTTCATTTTTCCTCCAGACAAGTAGACAACGGTCGAACGTCAAAGATGACAACTTTTTAGTGTTGCTCGAACTTGCTGTAAGGTGTGAATTCTTCACCTTTTTTCTATCTTCAAATATCATCTTTATCAAGTCAACGAATTCAACTTCAAGTATATCCGCTATTAAGTTGGTCGGAATTTGTAATTTATAACATGTAAATATCTACAATCTAAACATTAATCGAAAGTCGAAATGAACTCTTTCATGAAAGATATCTTATTAAGAAATAAATTTATCTTGAACCCAAACTTCATCAGACAATTTCGCACCAAAGGTGTTACGATCGGTAAACCACCCGGCGTAGCGCCCACAATTCAAGATGTTCTACGACGTATGTACAAATTCATTTCGCAACTAAAATAATATATACGAGAAACATGGATAATGAGTATTTTATATTTTCCTAGGTGCTAGGGAGAAAGACCAATCTGTATACTACAAAGTAGATATAGGTTTACCCTATGATTCACGAACTAGTAGACAAGAATTGGCTGCCAGAGAAAAACATATCAAAGAAAATAAGAGAAATAAAGAATTAGAAATTCAAGCTCGACAAAATACACGTTAGCTTCGTTTCAATATAAACTACCAATTTTTATATATTTGAACTGTTAATTCGAATTTATTTTCCAACAGTGGAGATTCCTCTAGATGAAGTCTTCGATGAATGGGTGAAAACAGAAGGTCCCGCAAGAATTAAGAAAATTGCCGATCACTACGGTGTTTACGACCATTTATTCGGAGATGCGTATTTCTACCCGGTTTCTCCAATAACTGTTGCCTATAAAGTTGATGAAGACGAATACGCACCGGTGTATTATGGTAATCCACTGAAACCCAAAGAGGTAAAAAGTTTTGTTGATCTTGTGAAGAAATTTAATTTGTATTTCTAATTGAATTTCATTCGTTAGACAAAAGAAGCTCCATATGTCACAATAGAAAACAAACCTGATACTTTCTATACATTAGTTCTTACTAATTTAGACGGTCATTTGAACTCCGATGAAACGGAATATGTACATTGGTTTGTGTATGTATCACATCATTAAAAACTTGTAAATCATTGTGCATTATTATGAAATGAAAATTTTCCTTGCAGTGGAAATATACCAGAAGGTGATATCTCACAAGGTGAAACAATTTATAATTATTTGCAACCATTCCCAACCAAAGGAACTGGTTACCATAGATTAGTATTCGTGTTGTACGAACAAACAAAGAAATTAGACTATTCTTCTCTACCAAATAAAGAACTTCCCAAGTATGAAATCGATATTTAGTTTTATAAATACTATCGAAACCACACGTTCACCTTATTTGTCGCCATTTCAGATTCCAACCAGATAGTAGAAATTTCCGTACGTACGATTTTTATAAAGATAGACAAGATGTTATCACTCCGGTGAGCTTATGTTTCTTCCAATGCGATTGGGATCCGTCGGTGACCGAGGTTTTCCATAAAATATTCAACATGGGTGAACCAAGATTCGAATATTGTTTTCGCAGAAACCGTCGGGTACCTCAAAAGTGGTTCCCAACTAAAGAGCCTTTCAATGTGTAAGAGCATTTATTTTCTTCGTTACATTTTTACCCCACTGTTCTTTTTATTGTATTGATTTTTATTTTACAGATACTTGGACAGATACAGAGATCCTAAAAGTGTATCGAAAGAAATGCTCTTGAAGAAATTAAAAGATCATCATCCTTTCGTGAAACCCGATCCTCCCTTAAAATACCCTCATGCCCATACTCCGTATGATAGCAAAGATAAACCTTCTTGGTTGCAAGTCGATATTAAAAAGGAAAGGTTGGGTTGGGGAACCAAAGTAAATGATAATTTGGATATTTTGTATCCTGAAAAAATGTAATAAATTGTTGCAATTTTCTCCGTTTTTTATTCATTAAAAAAGAAACAAACAAACATGAACAGTCATACAGTATTACTGGAGCTGAATTTTTAACTGTGCTTGTTCAGGTTTACAAATAACATTGTTAGCCTTTTCATGCTAACAGACCACATCTAGTACGAAGCCTGAACACCGTTACCCAACCCCTTCCAAGATCAAAGAAGAGTTTGAATTTAGAATAATGTAGTATTTCTTACCTGCAACAATCATATGAACCCATATTTTTCAAATTTAGGCAATTGAGGCTCCTTACATTATTTTCAAATTTTGATGATCGGCCATTTTGTATCCATTTGAACCCAAATTCAACGGCTCGCAACCTGGTCCCTAACTAACCCCATATATGATTTTTGATCTTTCTAAATTGATCTGATGAAGTGATATGGAAGATCAAGAAATTTCATTACTCAAACTTCCTCAAAAAGTCCTTTTTTGCTCCAATTTCTTTTCAAATTAACTTAGGAAGCTGGAATTTCGATATGTTATTGTCATTCACTCTCTTCATAACATGACATCAAATCCAAAAATTTTGGTCCTCATTAGGCTCCTCCACCATTCCTTAACATCTGAGGGATTCTTGATTTTGAGGTCAACTGAAAATCTCAAACAATTTTCTCGAACGTCGAGTTAGTCGTGAGAGCATGCCGTCACCAAATTTAAGTGATTTCCATGCATATCTATTATGGTTCCCGCGGGGGGAGGGGTACAAAAATATACATGTATGCAGTAAAAGAAATCGTAAACATATGATGTCCCCATCACCCTGTTCAAAATTTGGTACGCTGTAATTCATAGTTTTTCATTAAGAACTTGGCAAAAAAAATTGGTTCTAGGTGTAAAATACACAATATAAAAAAACATTTATTAAATTGAAAAATATCAACATTTAAAATTGTCATGGTAACTGTAGTCCTAATTCATTTCTAAAATTCCTAAAGTCTTTCGAATGAATTCCTTTTCTCTCTTATCAGCGGAAGTAAATCAATTTTAGATGATTTTTTTGGTAACATTTCCGGTGATACTCGTACGTTTCCTAAAAAAGTAATTTGTTCAATATAAAAAAGTGTATAATGAAAAAAAAAAAAATTGCTAAAAAAATCATTCACCTGTCATCCAAGTGACAGGACTTGATTGACCTGTCCATGAGCGACATCTGTTATTTAATTCTGTATCTTGAGCATTTTGTTTTGATTGATGAGAATTTGACGAATTTATCTGGTTATCATCGTGAAACAGTTCCTTTATTTTTGTCTGAGATTTATTTTGCTGGATGCATTCTACAGATTGATAAATGCTGAGTTCAATACTATTGTGGAAAATGAATTAAAATTTTACCAGCATCTGTCATCAACCCATCATATACCTTTCCATTTGTTGATTGATTTAGTAGCGTCTTCTCTAGCTTGTAACAATAACTCCGCAGCTCTTCTCGGTTTGAAATAATTTCCAGCGAAGTTTTCCAAATCAAATTTTTGAAAACGCTGAAAAATTATCGGTAAGTGTATAAGATGACTGCGCTAAGTTACTCGGCGACTATGGCTTTCCTCTCTTAAATAAATACATGGTGTTTCATCTCAATATAAGCTCCTTCATACTACATGAAAGGCTACTTATGTAACGCTCATGCAATACGATAGTTTTCCTACTTTAATTGCTGAAGGATCCGAGATACCATATTTTTTTCTACTTTTGTAGTGACCAATTTCAAAAAAATAAAAAGAATTTCTCATCATCCAAGTCAGATACATATTTATGTTGTTCACCTCAAAATGTAGGTGTGCCATACAATTTTACTGATCAAAAATTTTTTACAGTATAGATGATAACTGATAACTGAAGACCAGTAATCCATATTTTGAGGAAAACTGCTCATTCCTGGTTCCTATTTAGTTCGAATTTTGAGAAGGAATTTTTCAGAAATACTTACTATGAAAAAAATCACCAACAAAAATGATTGTTTTCGCTCTATACAGCGTGAAAATATCAGGCATATATCCTTCCTAATGGAATCCAGAAATTTATTTCCCAAAAAAAAAGTGATAATCAATTTCCCCGTCAATTCTTACTCTATTCTCACTTTTCTCTACTTACTCTTTTTATCGCAAATTTTCATCATCAGTGTCACCTTAGATAATCTACATTTTTTCAAATTTTTATATCACGACTCCATCAGCGATTGGAGCAGGCAAACTTTCATATAATATAGGTATAACAGAAGTAGTTAGCCTTACATACCGTGTGCGCAAATGATTCCTTACCCATCAACGCAAAAATCAGCTAAAGCTCGTTTTACATGATTTTGAAATCCATGTTAAAAATGTAAGGAATTGTTTTTTATTCTGATTTCTTATCAAATTATATTAGAAAACTGATTAGAAGTATAAATAAACCCACAGGCCACAGTTTCTAGTTATAACGTTATGTCAGAATTATAAAAATAAGTTCTTAGAAGTTTTTACGCGGGTATGTAATAAATCAATTGCGCGCACGGTGTGATATGAAGTAGTTCGTATTGACTTGAAATACCGCATATCTCATAAATCATTGTTCTCGTAGAATTTCTCAGTTATGAATGGTTTTCATATTTATTTATTTCTTAAAATTCAAACAACATTGAAAACATGTGCATAACGATCACACAGCAATCATAACGGTGCTAATTATTCGAAATGTCAATTCCATTTTCCACTCGGTGCTCTATTTTACCTGATCCAAAGAATGTTTTCGTTGTAAATTTAAATCAGGCGAAGATGAATTATTACTACTGCTTGACCTTCCACTCCACGAATCGCTCGAGTAATTACGTAAACAACCATTGAGAGCGTCTGAATCAAAACCATTACCAAAGAAAACACCTGCAACAGTGTAAGTGTGTCGTACGTTTCACGTAAAAACACGCACGGTGCATCGAAATACGGTGACAATAAAAGCGCTACTTAAGTGACAAACACAATTGTACTGAAATAGCTATCGTAATGTACTATTCGTGTCCACACACCTGATTATTACATGAAGTATTTACAAGATTTTCCGTCGATGATGAAGAATACTCGTAAGATCCGAATGTACTTAGTGCGTCTGTTGTTTCTAATTTTGCTGGTGCAGTTTTCTGAGATAGTTGAATTTTTTTATTTACGTCACCTTAAGAAGGATAATTGAAATTAAGCTATGCTAATGTTATCTAAGGCAATGTATGGCTACATCTAAAATAAATAAATACTATATTATAAATATATGTATAATGTATATGTAGGCACACACATCTATATTATAACATCTACTCGTGATCAATGATACGTATATACATGGGTAAATGAAACTATATAATATTTTTACAGTCGATTTTTGGCTAAAACTAATGAAATGATTTTTGTTTGATGTTAGGAAACCGCGTAGGCCTACCAGCTGCCGGAGGGAATTTTATCAGAGGATTAATCAAAGGTGGTAGCTCCCAAGATTGAGAATCTTCGCACCATTTTGCTTCTTCTTTGATTCGGTCGATGTTCCTGCAAACATTCGAATTAATTATTTCATAAAATTTAAAAAAATACGTGAGACGTTACTGGATGAAAAATCAATATGTACCTATAATTACACTCTTTTGAAAGAACAGGCAATACATTATCTAGAATTTGATTGTAAAGTAATAATTGACGTTCTTGTTTACGAATAGTCTCTAGGTAATCAGTACGTTCGTTTTCAAATTCGCTGTGTAAATCTTGAATCTCTCTATCCAGAGCTTTAACCTATTAAAAATCAAGATAAAGCATAATCGAACTAAGATAAAAGATGTAGGTACTTAAAATTTTCATAACAATTAGGTATTTACTTTTTGCTTATACTTTCTTAACAGTTCTGTTTTAGCTCTTAACTCGTCTTGAATGTCATCGTATACTTTTAGGACCAGTGGTCCTTCTTCATCTTCTACTTTAGCTAGAACTTTAGCCAAAGTATTCAATCGTTGTTCAGCTGCGCGTTTTTTTTTCAGTCGTTTTTCCTTCAGTTCGCGATCGTTTGCTCGTTCTCCTCCTACTATGCTATTCTGTAATTTTTCTAGTCTGAAATGTATGCAAATAAGTTATGTATGGTTGATAGGAGGAAAATATGTATTGATGAAAATAATAAGTAAAGTAATCTATAAGGTTTACCGTTTGAGAATTTCTATTTGAGCTGCGTTATTTTTCGCAGGTGGTTCACTGATAAAAATAAAATTAAAATTAAAACATTGACGATCACAGAACAAAAAATGAAAAAAAAAGTAGATGAAATAGATACTCACGAGGAATTGATTTGATTGGATGGAGTACTATTGTCGGTAACTACTTTATTTTGAGCATTCTAAAATATTACGATGAAGACATTCAAAAAAAAAAAAGGAATCGTCTTACGTGCATAAGTAAAATGAGATAATATGAGGTATTCGTTAGTCATTAGTCATTACCATTTGGTTGAGCTTCGATATTTCTTCTTCATAACGCATTTTTAAAGTGTGGAGATCAGCTTGAACTTGACATTTTGATAAATATTCTTCCTCGTATTGTTTTTTCAGTTTTTCTACCTCTTTCTCGTAATCCAAGGTAGGATTACCATTTGAAACATTTGTGGAGGAGAAATCTAAAAGAATGAATTGATTTATCGATGTTTATCTATATTAATTGGGAAATTTATTGTTGAATAGAGATTACTGGGGGGACAGGTTTTGAAAGTTTGGTCGGGAAATTCATTTAAAAAGATCCCAACTCAATCGAGTAGCTTTGTTTTATGTTATATGATGGTGATAGGCAACTATACCATCGTGTGATAGAAAATCATGTTTTAGTAATGCATGGGCACCCGGTAATCCCAAATCTGACGTTAATTTTTTACTCACTAATTCTCTACATTGATTGAATTTTCTTTGAAAGTATTCAAAGACTTGGAACTGGTCGAAACCAACTCATATCTAATTTTTCTAGGAATCGTAAATTTCGAAGAATTTCTGATCTCGATTTATCTCACGTTACATAATTATGCCTTCAGATTGAAGGTAGGCAACTTATCTCACTATAAATCGCCATGCCTTTAATTTGAAAGTAGGCAACTTATTCAACTCCTGTATACAGGTTTGTGTAACTTAGGTGAAAAATAAGTAGCCTACTTATAAAATCCAAGGTATCGAATTGAAATTTATTGCCGAACAAGTTGCCTATATAATATGAAATAAATGTAGAGAACAGGTCGATTTTCTAGACTCCCCCTTTTCTTAATTCTTCAACACAGAATTAATGTCATTCCTTTGTGCTTAGTTTGCAAACCTTCGTGTATGCATTTATTTTATTTATGCTTTAACCAGTTTCAAGAAGGAGAGGGGGAGGGAACATAGAAATGCACATCTCTTTTTCGTAACCCCCCTCCATGAAACTGGTTGATGCACAAACATGCACAAATAAATGACGTAACTTTTGTGTTGAAAACCCCGAAAGGGAGAGACCGGGAAATCGAATAACATATGCCACCTATTTGGTAATAAACCTCAATTGCATGCCTTCAATTTAAAAGTAGGCAACTTATTCAATAATGAAAAAAAATTAGATGAAGAATAAGTTGACTATTTCTAAATTGAAGGAGTTTTACGATTTATAATTTGATGACGAATAAATTAACTATGCAATACATATAATTATGTGAAATGAAGGCATTGACAAAAATCACTTCTAGGTGTCGAATAAGTTGCCTACTTTTGAATGAAAGGCATGGAGTTGAGATATATTATTGGTGGACAAGTTGCATGCCTTCAAGACTTCAACCTAAAAAATTTCTCTCAGCATTGGTTACTATCTAAATGCTTACTGAGGGATTTTTCAGCCTGCACAGTGTTGGTATACCTTGCGTCCAATGGAATCCCATAAAGGCAAACGTAAAATTATTTTTCAATCAATAACCAACTAAATATAACATTTTGGTAACACTGATTTCTATTCTCGCAACCAATCACAATGCATTTATAGCCAGTGATGTAATATGAAAGTATTTTGAAGTATTATAAAAGAGAATTTGCTGCTTTGACTGTATGAGATTCAATCGGACATAGGGTATAGTAAAATTCACCATCATTTTAAAATTATAACTTACTTGGTACAGTATTGATTTTTGGTATTTATTTTCAATATCAATATAGTAGGTACTCACATTCATCCAGTATTTTACTCACATTCATTCAGTATTTTACAAGTAGGTGCAGAAATTGGAAAATTTTTAAAAACAACGTATGCCTTTATGAACTTCCTTCAACAGGGAGATTCTATTGCTTCTTCCATCTCCCCACCCCCTCAACAAAGTAAGCACCAAAGACACACTCTCGAAAAGTTAATAATTTTCTCAACTTACCTATACCATTGGTTTGTGCCTGATTCGCATTCTGTTCTAAAAGCTGCCTCAACTTCTGTATTTCTTCTTGATACTCCCGGAGCATAGTATCTTTAGGATCTTCATTAATATGAGGTTCATTACGAATATTTTTCGCTCTGTTGGCGTACCTCAATGTGGATAACGTTTCATCGTAATTATTATCAGCTGGCGATAAACATGCTACCATTAATGTTTTCGTGTTGCCACCTAAAGAATCCTGAAAATTTAAAAGTTTGAAATAAAATCGGGTCCATCATTTTTTGCAAATAATGTTGTAAGCAAAGAATGAATTTACTTGTAGGAGCCTGGTTAGCTTAGAATCCCTGTAAGGTATATGTTTGGATTTACCATCTACTAAAGCTGAGATCACATTGCCTAACGCTGACAAGGATAAATTAATTTTCGTAGCTTCTTTCAGTCTATCACCGGTAGCTCCTAATAAATTAAGTACATGTTTCTTGGTACCTTTTTTTCAATTAGTTATTTTATAGGGAAGGAAATATGTCAATATGCAAACCAGTCTTAGCTTGTCTTTCACTTCCAGCTAAATCTACCAAATTTAATTTTCCTCTTCTAATAGGCGAGCAACAATCAACCAATGATTGCGAAACTGGCATCATTTCTACCGATATCGTGAATATAGAATGACTGCGAGAAGAATCAGCGTTCATTAGTGTAGCTCCTACTGCCCTATTTCTCCACCCTTGTTCCATTAGTTTTTGGCACTCGTTAACATTATGTACAGCATGATACGATAAATCTAAAAAATAATAATTTTAACCGGTAAAGAAATACAAATTATGAAAACATTACCAACATTGAGTTACTTAAATTTTGCTTACCATTCACATAAACACCTGTATCAGCGCTTTCTTTTAAATCTAATTTTTTTTTAGTATTCGTTCCTAAGAGATCGCGAATTTCTTCGTTATAAATTTCCAAGTATGACGCCACTACCAAATACTTATAATTATCAGCCAATGAAATCGCTTCGAAAATATGCTCGAAAGCTCGCGGTATAATTCCTCTCTGGTTTTCAGGTTCTTGGACGCCCTGCATAGAGAAACTTTTTCCACAGCCTGTTTGACCATACGCGAATATCGTACTATTATAGCCATCTAAAACGCCCTAGATTCAAATACATTTTACCAATAAATTATCAATAAATGGATGATGAATAAGTTGAAGAATTAATTTGATTGTGGTGGATTTTTACTTCGATTAAGGGATAAGCGATTTCATTGTAAATCTGTTCTGTCGTTGAAGACTCGTTGTAAACTCCATCGAATGTGAAGACTTTAGGTGGTGCTGAGTAGTCGCTAGGGTTTAATAGAGAGCATGAGCATTTTTCGTTATTCATTTGAACTACAGACTGTAATATTCGAAAATGGATTAGAGTTATTTTTCACATAAATAGGTACACACTGTGTCCATGTAATTTTTGAAAACCGCTTCAAAATAAAAAATTCATTTTCTTTAAAATTTGATGCATAATATTAACGAATTTAAATACAAAATTATTTGGCTAGATATTAAAATACTAAACTAATATATCATTTTGAAAAAAGTTTTCAATTTGACAGCAAACCGTAGGGTTTACTACACGCTTGAATACATTGTAGATGATTTTGATGGATCGAAAAAAAGTTAATTTAATGAATTAAAATTAATTAATGAAATCCATCTTTCAATATTTAACACATCGATCTTTCAATAATCGACCTATTACCCTTCCGATAACCAGCTAATCAATCTTATGATGGTTCCTATCAATTCAATAATTGACTTATCGATATTTCATTAATCAACAATCAACATATCGATATTCGATAATTTGACAAATATCTATTGAACTTTCATTAATTGACCTATCGTCAGCTATCGATTTTTGTATAATCGACCAATCAGTTCTTCGATCATCGATTAATCAACATATTTTCAATAATCAGTTTATCGATTCTTCAATAATCGTCCTATCGATTTTTCGATAATTGACCTATTCACATTTTATGATTTTAATAATCAACTTATCGATATTTCAATAATCATAATCAACATATCAATAATTTGATAATTGACTTACCAATTGATCTATCGATTTGTCTATAAACGACCTATCAGTCCTTCGATAATTGACTTATCAGTATTTCAATAATTAATTCATCGATTTTTCAATAATCGAACTATCGATTTTTCGATAATTGACCTATCCATGTTTCAATAATCAACATATCGATAATTCGATAACTGACTCACCAATCTTTCATTAAATGACTCATCGATTTGTGTATAAACGACTTAACAGTCTTTCGATCATTGACTTCTCGGTATTTCAGGAATCATTTTATCGATTTTTAAATAATCAACCTATCGATATTTTGATAATCAACCTACAGATCTTTCAATAATCGATTTATCAATTTTTCAATAACAATCGACCTATCGATCGTTCGATAATCATCCTATTAATATTTCAATAATCAACTTATCAATATTTTGATAAGCAACCTATCAATCTTTCAATAATTGACCTATGAATTTTTCAATAATTGAGTTATGAATATCAGTGAGAAAGTCCGTCAATGCTGCCATCTTACCGCCATGTGCAAGTTGTGTTCTAACGGTGAAACGGGTGCACGAGTGGGCGTTTTAAATAAGGAAAGTGATTAGGAAATAATACGAAATTCGCTTCTAGATTCAGTTTCAAGACAAATATTTCAAAAAAATATTTTATATTTCGGCACGCAGAACTTCCCAGAGGACACTGACTCGGAATTATGCTGAAAGATGAGATGAGAATTCATAAAAAAAAAGATTGATATGAGATCAAAAGAGCAATTTTCCGAGTTATTTGCGTAAAATATGAAAAACTGGTTAATTTTAGTTTTCACATCTCTTATATCCCAACACTTTCAAGGAGTAGAATAGGCAACCCTTCATACACGAGTGTCACATGAATAGCTCAACATGATTGTGATATGAAGGATTTCAAACTGAAGCACTCTCTGTATAGATTAAATATTTCCATAACATTTTTTTCAATTTATTGCTTTTGAAATAAGAAACAGTATTCAAATCATCGATAACATTGATGATTCAGTACCCTAAAATATATATATATATACACCTATGAAAAATAATTTTACAGCGTCGTCACGCGATTATGTCTTACACCACACCATTTAACCAGAAACTTATCCCTTAATTTACGGGAGCCTCTTTAATATTTCATAAGTCAACGAATTTCTGTTAGGTGTAGGTACCTATCAAATACACAAATAGATTTCAATAAAAAGGTAAGCGTTCGAAAGTTTCAAGAGCAAACAACTGTATAATACGTTTGACATAAACTTGACCTTTGGCATGGAATGTGGACATTTTATAAAAACACCTGAACGGGTATCATTATCTATGCTTTCAATTTTTAATTCTCATTTCAATTACAACTTCTTTCATTTTTTGACACATTTTGGTAAATTACTTTCATATCATTACGATCTAGACAAATTCTCTATCAAAATGATTAACAAACAATTTCATTGGACACGAGTGAGGGTGGTGATATAAATTTAAACACTCTCCTCATACACATAACGCTATAGTGCTATGCGTTGCGTGATCCCTAAAATATGTATAACTTATTCATAACATAACGTCGAAGGATACCTATTACTGCGATATTTAGTTTTGTCAAAGGTTAACGATTTCAAAATCTGTTATCAAGATACCTGTATTTCATTTCCACAGTGTCATTACGTACTTTTTTTTCTTATAAAAATACCTTATATGTGCTCATATATAAGTTTCATTAACAATGACTGCATCTAGCTCAGTACCCCAAGTTTGTAGGAATTTCAAAAATTTGGCTTTCAAATAATTTCAAAATATGTGGAAATGACCACATGATAATTTATGTTGACATTTAATTTGGATACATTATTACAATATTTGTATTCCATTTGTTGTCACGACAACGATAACGCACAAGTAAAGTGATGATTTGAAAAATAAGATAAACTGTTACATTGAAAATATTGGCGAAATCATATAAACATAGAAATCAATAATCAAGCTACGAGTCGATAAATTACGTAAAAATGACTCGAGTGATTTTTTCATTATGAATGAGCGAGATGTATGATATCGTGACGCGTGTACCCATTATGTTTCTTGAGAGAATTAGTATCATAAAATGAAAATTTACCTAGAGAAGTTGTGCGAATATCAGTTCTGTGCATTTTTCCGATCATATTTTATTCAAAACAAAAAAAGAAAAGTCAAATAATAAAATATACACTAACCTTACACTTGAGAGCCAGCTCTCTATTATTCATGGGTCTACATCTCACTATTACTTTTACTGCTTCTGACGTTGACGTAGACATTTTTTTTTTCTAAATGTGATTATCTGAAAAAATTTTATGTTAATAAAGAAAAATATGGTACTTAAGCAAATAAATTTTGATTCCTATCTTACAATACCACCTGTTAGGTAAAGAATAATATTTGCCGGAAAATGATTCTATATTTTGATTATCGATTGCAATAAATGTAAAGAAGTAGAATGCAATATTTTTTCCTTATAAACATGTCTGAAACATGACACACAAACCTATTTAGATAGGTACATGGGTTAAATCAATCAATAAATATAATTACAGTCGCGAATAATTCTAAACTTTCAAACACCTACTTTTAACGGGCTAAAAAAAATACTGTCTATTTAGAATGATTGTAAAGCAATTTCTGAACATTTAATAATTTTACACTTCTTTTGAAGAAACATTTTTGAAAGCTTTCTCGTCTCGAAAATTTTAAACCACTTAATCCATCCGAATTTTTAAATTTTAATTAAAAATCAACATTATTTCAAGTGATTAATGAAAAATCTCTCTTGAAATTTGTCAGGAATTCTCATTTTAAAAGTTTGAAAAGTTTATAGTACACAAACTTGAATCATATACTTTTGAATTTTCTACAAATATATAAAACCATGTATGATTAATATATAATTACAGTGAAAAGTTCATAATTATTATTTACCTTTGTAAATATTGGGATTACATAGGAATAACAACAAATTTTAAAAGAGCACTATATATTTTTAAAACTTGAAGAAAAAAAATACCGATACACCTGTCAGATCTACATTTTTAAGATCGCGAAATTTTGTATACGATGTTACGCTAGTAGAAACAGAGCAACGACGAAAAAAAACAACACCAAACAAGCCGATAATCAAATATTTATCGACTTTATGGCGCGCAATCATAATAAATGTCGAAAGCCAACGCTGTGAAATTTTAACGTTTTAACATAAACATTGAAAAAGCTACATGTCATTGTCGATTGTACTTGAAAATTGTTTTTTTAGGGAAAATTCCAGTCTTTACCTACTTTCCGCTGAATGAAAAACTCCTTAATCCGAACAAGGACAAATGAAATTTCAAGTTTTATTTAAAAAATTCAAATTAATTTAAAAGACGAAAAGTCGTAAATTACCAAAGAAAATGTAGTTTTCTCGAAATCGTCTTCTCGTCCGCTCATTGGACATCTTATAGTGACGTCATAAACAAATCCACTCGCACAAACACAAAACCCAACAAAATTCTAAATTTATCTAGAAATTTTGTTGATTCAAAGTTTTGAAGTGTAAATTGAGTTTATCCCTTAATTTTAATTATTTCCTTTGCAATTAATTCTGTGATGTTTTATTTTTAGTTAAATTATTCTATATTTGTTATTGAAATCTACGCAAATGGCGAAAAACACTTCTAGTACAACTTTCAGAAAAATCGATGTGGACCAATACAACGAAGATAACTTCAAAATCGATGAATCAGTGGAAACCGGTGTACCGTCCAACTTCCCTGATGACGCAGAAATCACATCGTTAATAAATCAGTATGTTTCTGCATTCTTACGCTATAATTTCCCATCATAACTTGCGAAACATGTATATATTATTCTGAATAACCATTATTCTCATTCCCTTTATTTATTTTTCCAGGGGAAAATTAGATGAAGCCCTTATCACGGTTTTGAAAAATGCTCCATTTTCCGTGAAAAATCGCAACCCGCAAATAAAAGTACGTTGTACTCCGAAAATTATTATTCTTCATTCTCAGCTATTCTAACACCTTAACATTTATTTACAGGAAAAAGCTCTTCGTCTAATGATGAAAGTGATGTTATCCATAAAATCATCCCAAATCGACGAAGTTATTCATCGCTTAGATACCGATCAAGTAGATACATTGATGAAATATATATACAAAGGTTTCGAAAACCCTACCGAAGGTAGTAGCGCTCATTTGCTAATATGGCATGAAAAAGCTTTCGCCGTTGGCGGATTAGGTAGTATCGTTCGTGTTTTAACGGACAACAAACGTATATAAAATGCCATGTTTAATTTATCGTGTTTTTTTCCTACATTCTTATACTTTTGAAATAACATACAGCATGATGATATTTTATTTGTGATTTATTTATGTCTATTTTGTTACTTTTGTAATAGTTCATTGGTGCAATTCGCTACCACCTGCACTTGATAAAAGTTATCACAGAACGTAGCTATCTATCTTAAAGAATTACATGAAGTTTTTGTGTTGTATTAATTTCGTGTTTTCAACTTGTACCTACATTCGAATGAATATTTTCCCAGTATATATTATTGGAATATATACGTGTATAATACTTATTTAATAACTAACCTGTTTATGCGCTATTGAATAGTTATCTTGTTAAAATAAATTGTTTTATATATTGGTACCATATCTTCTAAAATTTATCATACATAATCTGCTCTACAAATTCATCAACAAAACGTAAGCAACCAGTCTGGTCTCATTTTGGGATCTGAATTTTTGATGGGGCTTCTTCAAACTTATAGGAAATACTATTTTCGTATATTGTCAGAAATTTTGATATTTCATTCATACCTAACTACATTTTGAGAATGAATCCTCTCCCCCCCCCTAACATCTGCGATGTTTGATTTATCAAGTACATAATATATTTTCACTTCATTATTCATATGAAACCACATTTATCGAATTTCAACTATTCAGATAAGACTCCTCAAACTTTGCTCGAATTTTCAACATCCGTCATTTTGGATCAAATTTCGCCCAAATTTAAAGACTCTTATTGAGATCACAGACTAAAACTTTCCTTACAAAATTTTAGCTTCCTCACAAGGACATTGATAAAAAAATGAATTATGTTGTTGAAGATTCATTCAATTTCAAGGCCCTATCCTCACTTAAAAATCCTTTTTCGTAACAACTCACCTCCTGTTCTACCTGAGGTCACTCCATCACAGTATGAACCCAGCCCATAATCCAGATATTATTCATAACCCCACCTAGAACCATACTTGGGATTTTACCATCTGTGAGCGGTATAATTATTCATCATTGCTGTAAAATTTTAGATCAAGCAGAAGTAAATGAGAATTTAGGCATTTGAATTGAAATTTTATGAATTTTTATTGTTCCCAAAAAAAAAAAAATATACTAAATAATGCAGCAAGTAAAAAGCAAAATTCCTTCATTAAATACTTTAAATAGATCCAACTTGAAACTGTTTCCAAGTTGAAAGGATTACAACTTCTGTTGAAATTACTATCAAAATCTGTTTGAAGTGTTAGAAATCTTTTTTTAAATAAATTTGGAAGTAAAATTTTGGATTCCTTCTTCCCCATTTTTTTTTTTTTTTTTTAAAGAGCATACTCCAAGATATATTCATTTACGCTTCACTTGAAACACTTATTGGGAAAAATGTACGAGGGCATATGAAATTTTTCCTAGACAAGTTAGTAATTTGTTCACTCATCATTCCATGCTTGAAGCATAATTGACTTCTTGTCTTGACTTCTCCTTCCCCTCCCTCCTCCACCTTCCTTATTGCAATCATGAAAGGAAAATTCATCTTATTTACGTTAGTTATTGTAGCATCTAGGCAGGAAAATTTAAAAATCTGTTCAGTTGGAAATTCAAATTCTTTTCAGCAGTTAGATTCAGGATTCGAAGATTCAGATTCAACTCTGAAAAATCTAAATTAAATTATCATCTTCTACTCGAATCCCTCACTGATCTCCTTGGAGATTCAGAATCCACCTATCAGTAACTTTTCAGGTTTCTCATCTCAACTAGCCTTTTTGGACAGGTCTAAATCTATAAGTACGCATTAATAAAAAAAAATATATATTTTTCAGAAGATGATGACACTCGGAAGTTTTATCACATCTCTATGAAATATGTCATGAATAGGGAGAATATCGATTTTTTCAAAAAAATATATGTTGTAGTCCTGATCAAGACAAAAATTTTGACACTGCTCCGAGGGAGATGTGATAATTATGAACCGAGATATAAATTCTCAAAGTTGCGAAAATGCAACGCTCTTAAAATCGTATGATCTCGCATTGACACGCTGTATGACGTCAATTCTTTGCAATACACGAGATCGTAACATAACATCAACGTTCGTCGGTGGTTGACGCGTCGACTCGCTCCTTCTTTTCGCGCCAAGACGTATAACTCGTTTTAGT
This sequence comes from Phenacoccus solenopsis, assembly GCA_009761765.1. Classification (NCBI taxonomy): domain Eukaryota; kingdom Metazoa; phylum Arthropoda; class Insecta; order Hemiptera; family Pseudococcidae; genus Phenacoccus; species Phenacoccus solenopsis. The sequence continues at coordinate 34,262,425 of CM019754.1, read as the reverse complement.
TGTGCTAGAAGTTTACACGTGGTATTTCCATTGTTATTTTTGTTATTTAATTTTTTTAGTATTTATAATACATCATTTCGCTACTTACTTGGACATTTTCCATCCCGCTATTTCCGATAAAAAAATTCGTCATTTTTTAAATATTGGAATAGCATTAAAAGATTCATTTCCAGCAAATTCCTACTGTCCGCTTTTAAAAACTCATATTTTTAAATTTCAACCAAAATAATAAAATTTTCACCAATAACAATACCCGCGAGCGATAGTTCAAAATACGTGTGAATGCTCAGTTATTAATAGACACGACGCACAGTGGGGCCGATTGCGATTTTAGGTGGACAAAAGTTCAAAAAGTGACATTAGATTTTCTGTTGAAAATGCACTCAAAAGTTGTGTACATCTCTCCTCTATAAGAAACAAAAGCCACAAGAGCCATAACTCAACCGTAGTGGTCATGGGAGGGGGATGAGTAACACAACCTCCTACCTCTTCGCTCAAAATATCCCGCTAATGCGAAAACGCTGATGTATGACTAATGATTTCGTGGTTTTAAATTCACTTTGGGGGGGGGCATAATATTTTTTCATGAAAATACGTTAAATAATGAATCATTTCACGGTGTTAATTTTTTTTTACAAATCATCATATTTATGTGACAATTTTTTTATTTTCGTATTTTTTTGGTGTTTTTTTACAATTTTTGTAACCTACAAAACCACAGACCTCTTCAGACCTAAAAGTGGCGACGTGGTGTTGTGCGCAAAGTGCTCCTTTACACGCCTGTTTTAATTTTAGTTGCGCCAACTTGCGCCGAAAGTAGGTTTTTTAGGATTTTATGTTAAAATTTAGTGTTTTTACACGAAAAATCACAGTTTTTTTTTTTAATCACATTCTTAGCATAAGTTGTTGAATTATTTATTAATTTTTTTGTTTTTGTTTTGTTTTTTTTTTTGTTTAAATAAAGGGTTTTTAACCCCTTTTGGATTTTTCTACTTTCTAAATAACCAATTTTCTCCAAACTGGAGCTTTTGGTGCTCTGAGGAGTTGAATTTCCAATATAATTTTAGCATAAATACATATGATTGAAAAATCAATAATCACTTGTTCGCTTGAAACTCTATTTTCCAAAAATTGGTGTTCTGGGGCTTTTTGAGGAGTTGAATTCCAAAAATGATTTCAAATTCAAATTTAGCAACCTCAAAAATATATTACACAATATAAATGCATTGTGCTTCTTTTGAAGCTCAGTTTTCTGAGAATTGGAGTTTTCGAAAAATTTCAGATTCGAATTCAGCGACCTCAAAAACATATAGTTCAACATGAATGAATAACTTATTTCTTTGAAGCCCGATATTTCAAAAATTTTGCTCTTTTGGGGCTTTTTAAGGGGTTGCATCACAAAAAGAATTTCAGATTCGAATTCAGCGACCTCAAAAACATATAGTTTAACACGAATCAATGACTTATTTCTTTAAAGCCCAATATTTCAAAAATTTTACTTTTTTGGGGCTTTTGGGGCATTTGAAGGAGTTGCATCACAAAAAGAATTTCAGATTCGAATTCAGCGACCTCAAAAACATATAATTCAATATGCATAAATAATTTATTCCCCTGAAGCTTAATTTTCCAAAAATTTGGATTTTGGGGCTTTTTGAGGGGCGGAAGGAAAAAACTAATATCAAATTCGAGTTTAGCGACTCACAAAACATGAGGTACGCTTATTTAAAAGTAAAAAAGTTACATTTTAGAATTTTGTCCACTTAGATTTGCAATCGGCCCCACTGTGCGACGTCTAGCCACGTTCGTCGGTCTGCTTTATGCAAAGAATTGACGTCACGTCTACAGTGTGTTCCGCGAGGGTCTGATTTTTGTGACAACAACATACAATCGTCTATAAAAATTGTTGTAAAGGATATTTTTGAAAAAAAACTTTTGGAGTGCTTTTCTGGCATATTAGACTATATTTTGTCGAAGTTTCGAGTAAATCAGAATATCTCTATATACTCCCTATTGAAGAAAAAAAATATTGACGTACTTAGATCAAATCAATAATGATTACATTTTTTTCATTATCTACAGGTATTTTAAGCATTTCTATGATTCTTAAAAAAAAAAAAAAAAAAAGTTTTAAATAGATAGCGCGAACAACACATAAATAACTTGAAATCTTGAAATTTACAAACCATTACAAGATTCGTGATGTTTTCTCGTGATCTTAAATCAGATTTTTCAGCTAATTTTAAATAATTTTGCTATGACTGCAGATCATTATTAGTTAATTCCATTATCTGTACTAATCTAAATTTTTTTTGTGATATTGCCCAACTTTATTGTTGAATTAAATCCTCGAGAAAATCCAATGAAATGTACCACGCATGGATTTAATATTCTTAAATTTAAAAAATGAAAGATATGAAATCGAAAGCTATCGCTGGGGAATCTACATTTGAAAAAATCCTAATTTTGGAAATGTATGAAATTTGAATCCACGATTTTTTTTTTTTTTCATTAATTAACATGCCATTTACAGCAACTTAAAGCTTGCTCAATTTGACAGTTAGTAGATATGCAGAGAAAGAAAAAAATCGTGTATCGATATTCACTAATTTACCATCGCTAACACAAGCCTATAATATATAATATTAAATCGTTACTTTATGGCTTTCACGTGTTAACAAATGCAACGATTGATTTAAAAAAAAATGCAGTAGCTCCAGGGGGGAAGGGTTGATTGATTCACTCAATTCACTCCCAATAATGTACACTGTAATAGCCATAGTTTTCCCAAAAACTCACCAAACAAAGAAAAAGTCATCAACAACGTACCCACAGTATATATTTAAACAATAAATTAATTAATGGAAATAATACGTATTACGCATACATTTTTTAAATAACCAAAACCCGAGGGATAATTAATACTCTTACAAATTAAATATTACGGTATAATGGTGCAGTTAAATAATAAAATATACAATATTGTAAAAAGAGAAAAAAATCTGCATACATTAAAATGGTATATAGGAAAACAGCATTTCGTACTTCCAACGCGAATATGGATTCGTTCGCAAATAATAACCACGAACAATATGAGAAAAACAATTCATTCATAAATATCACAAGATATTACCACAGACTGATATGTATTAAGATTGGTCCTCGGTAATTTTTCAACTGCCAATAAATCGGGGAATGCAGATGTTTTCTTTGTCAAACAGAACTTCTGTATACACGCGCATCAAAAAATGTGCTCAGTTAATCTATATCGACAAATGGAAAGAAGAAATGAAACACTTAACATACATTTACATTTAAAAAAAAAATAAGCTCGCTTGCGTAAAACAATCGTCGTTTATCGCCCTACTACATCCATAGTGAATAAAATAAGCGTAATTTCTCTTTCATAAAGGTGTTTAAACTTTTAACTATATCACGCTTAAAAACTACGTACAAAAAATTACACATCTATCGATTTCTCATTTCCACAACGTACCGATCTTTCATCGAAGAGCAATAAAGTAAGTTCGACGTATTCGCACCAAATTGTGGTAACAACTAGAAGCTCCTCGTTGAGCCACACAGGTAACTAATCCCATTGTACCAAATTTCAAATTTGAACTTTATTCCTCTTCATAACAAAAATAGTCTTTCAAATTAACAATTAACTATCTCGATAATGCGAAAACTTCTCCATTTAAAAATACTAATATTGGTAAGTATTACTATAAGTCAATAACTATATTCGACACGATGGGAGAAAAATTGATATTTAAAAAATAACAGCTCGACCGTACTTACGAAAAAGAAATAAATAAATAAGCATTTGTAATACAAAATTAACTCTATTAAAATAATCTAAAAAAAAAGCCTTTGATCGTGAAATTGTTTCGAGTATAATGAATGAATCTTCAAATTTTTATTTCAAGTAAATTATTAGAAAAAAAAAATATCACAAAATATGGTCGGTCCGACAAGTACAAGTATATGAACACGACGTACGTGATTTTAACCCAGCGAATTTGTTCATCAGATTTTCGTCGATAGCAAGCAGCGCTGAATGAATATCGTAAAATTATTTGTTCTTGAAAAAAAAAAAATATATTCAACAATGGAAGACTTCTTCAGCACACGAACTTACGACTAGAATGGAAGGAAAGTGATCTACTTTATTTTTCAAAAAATAATAAAATAATAATAATAAATAAAAAACAAACAAAAGTAAAAACATACATAACAAAACAACATTAATTTCGTGATACTAAAGATGCGCGCTAAATCTTCAAAAGTATCCGTTCGATATTTCGAACATTTTACTAATAACGAATACATCGTAAAAAAAATTCGACCATCAACTATTCAGCTTTGATCATCGAACGCCAACAACGAATATCTGATTATTCGCCTCAAATAACCAATGACGAAAAGTACGCCAATAAAATCTAAATAATTACTAAAATAATTACAAAAATCAATCGTCATCGGGCGGAAATTTAAATTTCATTTAAAAGTAGAAAAGCGCTTTTACAAATTGGCCCCTAAAAAATTCCAATAAGGCAACTGTTGAAACACACGATATTGATAATACAATAAATTCGTTAAAAATGTAAAAAAAAAAAATTAACTACAACGTTAGGTATTTCTTGAGAAGCTAAAAAAAAAAAATTAAACCTTACGCCTAGTAAAAAAATGCACCACTTGTTTGGATAAAATTAAATTTTTTTTAAAATTCGGTTGATAGGTAATCCACAAATATTAGACGATTCGGTTAACGAAACCATCCGCGAGAAATACACACGACGACTATTTACGGTAAACTTGAAACGAAATCCTACTCTCGACATCGAACATCGTATGAGCAAATTTCATGGAATGTACTCGAAAACTTCTCTCGGACAATTACCCCATTAAAAATCAACAAGTAGCGCGAACGTTGTTCAAGGCTTAAACACTACTCAAACGTATCAATATTTTCACGAAAAATTAAACTATACGTTCCTTTCTAATATCTCGATAAACATTTTCTACCTATTCTTTTAAAAATAAGACTAACATTTAAAACTAAATATACTCAGCAGACAAGCAACAATAACAAAAACAAAATCTATAACAACGATCGAATTATTCATCAACAGCACCTTCGAATACTACCTCGCTCCGAGTCTCGTCGTATCGATCATCGAATCGTATAAAAAATCGATACGTCGTCGCCGCGAAATTTTTACACAAAGAGAGAATAAGAGAGCAATCGGTATTTTCGTCAACGAAACTCGTCGCCGAAGTACCAGCCATTTAACAAAGGCACCCAACGAAACCATTCCAACGTAGTATCATTTATGCAACGGTGAATGAAAATCAATGCGTTAAGCGCCACATAAAATCACTAAACAAAGGAAAAACAATTAATATCACAAAGTAAACGTATTGTGTGAGGTAGTTTCGCAAAATTAATTTCTCTAATATCGCAACCGAATACGTTGAATGTATAAATAAATGCTAACAAAATTCTATAGGAAAAGAACGAACAAAAAAAAAAACAAATAAATAAACAAATGGTATATATCAGGATGGAATGTAAATTTAGAAGAAAAAAAAAATTGCACCATATAAAATTCTTATTTCTTTCGACGCTTACTAGTAAAGGAAAAAAAAGGCCTAGGTATTCAATACTCGTAGATTCTACATAATAACTATAAATGCTGGAAATGGGGGCCAGAGGAAGGGTTGAAATTCGGCATCACGTTTTTAATATACCGAAATAAATGAATTGAAACATATGCGTACGTGAGAGGTAGAATGTCGCACTTCTTTAATTCTGCTTTTCGAGCAAAAACCATTTTACATAACATTATGTTGGGCGGAAATTATTGTTTTTTGCCTGAAAGTGATATTTACTTTAATATGTAAACATTACACATCAATTTTTACCCATTAGTTGAATTGGAAAAAAAAAAAAAAAAAAAGGAATCAAGGCCTCACATAGTATCTTGAAAATTTGCTCATTTAACCTATCTCAATCATCAAAATCATTAATAAAAAAAAGTCCAATTCGTCATTAACTGAAGTCGCCAACTTCCCTATAAAGTTATTTTTTCAATATAAAATGGTAGAAATAAAATTTAAGATACCGATATGATGACCATAAATTTCAATTTTTTTTTTCATAGAAATTTTAAATGCTTTGAATTTTTCACTTTTATTTTTTTCATCATTCTTTAATCAAAGATGAAGTGAGGGAATGTATTTAGAGGGGGGATAGGGGTAAAAACTAAAAAATTTACCAAATACCTACATGAAAATTTCGTTAACCAAGCTGATTTCAAATCCAACTCAAATCAGATTACGATTTTTGACCATGTCATAACATGATGCATTAAAATATGTTTGAAATGTTATTGAAGTACATCACTTCCCTATAATCTTATTTTATGGGGGGGAGGGGGGACTAGCAAATAAAAAAGTATTCGATGGGTAGCACTCTGATATTAAATTCATGGTAAACGATTAAGAGCTCAAAAAGATATAAAAAGCTGAAAAAAGTATTCTCAACCTTTCGAGAGATTTCTTGAATATAATTAAGGTGGAACTTTAGTAGGTAAAATAGTAGGTAAACTACAAAATAATGACGGATGAAGATACAATGAAGACGAAAGAACTGTATATGCTCGTAATTCTTGAAGAAATACAACATATTATATTATGTTATTTCTTTGATTATCTTATTCAGTTGTTCAAAAAAATACGATTTTGCTCGATTGATTTATAAGTTTCCATATATTTTCATCGTTACCAAAGATTTCTTCTCAACTATGCAATAAAAATGAATGAAATTTTAGAATATATCCAGAATGACATGCTCAACAACGTAACTAAGCTCTTTTTTTTTTTAATTTTTTCATCAATTCAAAAATACTGACATTCAATCTCATACTATTTCACGAAGTCCCACTAAAAAATACTATTTTTTTCTTCCAATAAAACAAAATATCAAAAATCCGGCTCACTAGGTTATTATGGTTGAATCCGTGAAGAAATGAGGGAAAAATCTCTGGCAAACGATTAACGCTAAATGGCCTTCCAAAGTTCTATCAAAAAACTAGTTCTTTCGATTATAAGATGAAAAATGCAAGTTGGATTTACTAACTCGCAAAAATGATATTTTAAAATAAAATATATCACAAATTTACAACTGAACTTCAAATATCAATGAAAAAACCACCCATACAGCTTCCAAAAATACTATGGGTATGCAAAAAAAAAAAACATCTAAATTGTCACCTTAATTTTGAGAAATAAAAATTTTTCTGAGATGGGAAAAAATCAAAAATTAAAAAATTAATAAATTGTAACAAATGTTTTCAAGTTCAGCAAATATGATTTTTCCAGAAAAAAAAAAAAAAAATTTTCGACAAAAAATCAGAATATTTAGATGAAATCAGGTAGGCTGTAATAGCTGTCGTTTTTTAGTTAAAAACTCGGCTAAAAACGAGGGTCGTGGGTACAAAGATTACGATACAAAAATTGTGAACACCTACAACCGCCAGTAATACCTGTCTCCACATTAGCTTAATCCGGCTCTGGTTAAAACCTTAATCAGTGTTCAAGAATCATTGATTTTTCTAAACATGCGGTAATTGTGAACTTATACGATTATGCAAAACGAGTGAAAGGCGATTTTCCAATAGATCGTGAATCGAGTGTATCTAAATAATTAGATTAGTTTCTACCTCTTAAATTGTAAATTGGTCATGTAAAAAAAATTTGTATATATATATACATACACTCGTGCAACTAATCTTAGAACCCTCATAGTTTACGACTCCATTAAAAACTAGTTTTTTTTTCATAAATTAAACATATCTGAAAAGTTTAATGAAGAGTTAGTTTGATATTCCAATATCTAACAATTTCTGCATTTAATCAAAAGTAATTTTTTTCAATTTTTTTTTTTTTTTTTTTTGAAAATCATCGAATTTTCCAATTTTTAGCCCATTATGGAGAATATAAACATTTTTCTAGAAGGTTAAAAATTTTTTGGAAATACTTTCGGTGTAATTTTACAACCATTAAACGCTAAATCAATTCGATTTTGGAAAAAAATCAAAATTCGTTCTACCCTATCGAATACTTCATCAGTCGTTTAAAAATATACACAATTTCACACCAAGGCGACAAATTAAATCATACCTAAAGACGACAAATCTATAAATCTGTCATTACGTAATACTACCAACAACTCCATATCGATGAAATGCGACGGATTACCTGTCACGTACACATATACTTATTTAAAATAATAATAGCTAATATCAAACGATAATATCAATTTGTTCACAGCTGTAAAAAAATACATATAGAAAGGAATGTCGTAATATTATACTGTATAAAATAATCCCCGACCCCGACCAAAACTCCACTCGTTCGTATCTATTGATTAACTTAAACCGTCGCAATATTATCAAGACGAAACAACATACACAACATTCGGATACTTCAACGTGTCTCTAATAAAATACCGGGGTTGGGGGGTAAAGGCGGAAGAGGAAATATGACGTAAAAGAAAAGAAAGAAATAAAAATAAAAACATTCACATAATTAAAACAAAAAACAAAAATTGGAAAATTCAATAAAAATATCCACTCCACACTTACGAGTAGATCCGAGTACTAATCGACGCCAGTCGAATGACAATTAAAGGGTGAAAGGGCTAGAGGCAGGGGGGAGGGAGGTTAGGAGAAATAAAACAGAAATACACAATAAAACGAACTGTAAAATGAGAATTGACTGCAATCAAGCTCAGGGGTTTCCCTCGCAAACGAGAATCGTCGTCCGGGCGTAAGACGAATACGAAAGCCTTCGTCACATCCATACGTAATTTTCGGGCACCGTGTTACCGTGTACTTGCATGTGCTTATCTAGTAGTTTACTCTGGATGAACGTTTCGCCGCATGTCACGCATTCGTATGGTTGATTCGCTTCTTTATCCAACTGATGAATATTCTTTTCGTGACGTTCGAGGTGCGATTTACGCGAGAATATTTTACCGCATAGCTGACACTTGTAGGATTGCTCGGGCGGCGCGACCACCGTCGCCGAATCGGTCAGAGAGTTACCGTTTTCGTCGCCCGATTTAGGTTGCGGTGTAACTTGCTGTTGCGGTTTGCGACGCGAAGACGGAGGCAGCTGCATGCTGTGGATACGTTTCATGTGACGCAACAGGTGACTACGACGCGAGAAATTCTTAAAGCATACGTTACAAAACGTGTTACTTTTGGTGATATCGACGACAGCCGGAGGCGCGTTCGCCGCGTTCGTGTTCATTTCCAAGACCGGAATCGGCGGCATCGGTTCGTCGGCGTCCTCTTCCATTTCAACGTCTTCGTCACCGCCGGCCACGCCATACTGCGATACGCCGCTTTCGTCGTTGTGATCGCCTTCGGTCTCGTTGTTGTTTTGCCCGTCGAACAAATGATTCATCGCCGTCTCCGAATCGCCGGCGTTACCGGACACTTCGCTCAACGTGATCTCCGGAAGTAACGGAGTGGTCGGAAAAATGGATACTTCTTGGAACGAATCGTCTTTAGAATTAGCGCCGCCGAATATCCGAGCTCCGGCTACCGCCAAGCTGGATAACGCGCTGGCCGTGAAATCACGCTGATGAATGAGCTGATGCCTTTTCAAGTGTTCTCGTCGCGTGAACGTCTTCGTGCACACGGTACACGTGAACGGTTTAGGTTCGGTTTCCCCTTCCGGCGGATCCAGATCGTGAGCACGTTTACGATGCCGGATCAGGTGTTCTTTGCGTACGAATCCTTGCGAACACACATCACAGCCGAACGGACGCAACACACTGTCGACGGGTACGGCGCAGGCCGGATTACACAGCTGGTGTCGCGTCAGATGCTCCTTACGCACGAACTGCTTGCCGCAAACGGTGCAACCGTACGGGCGAACGCTGCCGTGCGACAGTAGGTGTCTGCTCAAGTGTTCTTTACGATTGAAGCCTTTGTTGCATAAACGACACACGAACGGTTTCACGTCCTCGTGCGTGCTCTGGTGCCGTTTCCACGAGCTGCGACGCGGAAATACTTTGCCGCAAGTCAGGCAGTCGTAGAGTTTGGATTTTTCTTCGGTGAAGTCGTCGCGACGTTTACCTTGGTCGAATTCGAAACATTCGCCGCACAGCGAACACGGAAAGGCGCCTTTGTTGATGATGTAACGTCGATGGGTCACCGTCACCGTTCGCTCTTTTTCGCCGTTCGTGCCATCTTGAACATGAAACATACGTTCGTTCGATAAGAAAAACCATTCGCGGTGTTTCCTCGCGACCGAGCGAGACCACCGAAACACGTAATGCGGTATTAATAACACTCGAACGTTAAGTAAGCCTACCTGATGAAAACATGTTTTCTTTTTCCGTAATCGATTTCTCGTAAACGTCCCACATGGGCGGAAGCACTTCTCGTCTTAAACGTTGCGACTCCAGGATGTCTTTGTCTTTTACGTCGTTTTCACCAGTTTTTGAGTTACTAAACTCGATTAAGTAATCGGCCAAAATACTAGATGTGGCTCCTCGGCTTGAACTGAAATTAACAAAAAAAAAATCATCTATAATACTGAACACAACACGCTACAAAATATGGAATCGTTCGCAAAAGAAATGTCAAAAATCAATTAGTGAATGTTGATTCTTCGTTTCTATTTTATTGAACGAATCGTTCGTGAATGAATCATTTATTGAACTTTGGAAGACAAGAGTATGTTTCAGTATGTGAAATCGTTCGCGAACGAAATATTTATTGCAGTAATATAACTGATGATTTATCATATCGATGAATCGTTTGTGAAGGACTCATTCTTCAAATTCTAAAAGACGCTATACTATATCGAATTGTTCGTGAACGAAATTTTGAAAGCGATTTTTGACTGATGATTTTCATTTCTTCTTCATTGAATCGTTCGTGAATTAATTGTTTATTAAACATTGAGAGATGGGAGAATGTTTAGCAAATCGAATCGTTCGCGAACGAAATTCAATACAGTTACCTGACCTAGGTTTGATCGTATTGATAAATCGTTCGTGAACGACTCAATCTTTGAATTTTGAAAAACGCTATAATATATCGAATCATTCGCGAACGAAATTTCGAAAAGCGATTTTTGACTGATGATTCTTCATTTCTTCTTCATTGAATCGTTCGTGAATTAATTGTTTATTAAACTTTGAGAGATGGGAGAATGTTTAGCAAATCGAATCGTTCGCGAACGAAATATCCAATACAGTTACATGACCGATGTTTGATCGTGTTGATAAATCGTTCGTGAACGACTCAATCATTGAATTTTGAAAAACGCTATAATACATCGAATCATTCGCGAACGAAAATTAGAATATAATTTAATATGTAAAAGTGATAATTTTTTTCTCATTGGATTATTTATAAATTATCATTATTTAAAATTTGAAACCTAGTTGCAAAATATCAAATCGTTCGCGAACGAAATTTTAAATACATCAAGTATCCCTGCTAATCCTTTTTCATTGAATCGTTTGTGAATTATTCATTCTTTGAACACTGCAAGAATGTTTTATTAATTCGTAGGCTAATGAAATATCAAATAAAGAAACATAATTATTGCTTGTTAATTATTTATAATTGAACTTTGATAGCCTACTTCATGATATTTGAACGTTCGTGAACAAAATTTTGAATTTAAAATATTATGCATGAATAGTAATATTTATTTTCATTGAATTGTCGTGAAAAATTTCTCCTTTGAACATTGAATGAATAATTATCAATTCAGGATATCAAATCATTCAAGAACGAAATTTCCTATGCGAAATTATGACATGTAATTTCTTTTTTTTTTTCAATTTTGAATGAATTATTTGTAAATAAATTATTCTTTTAATTTTGAAAAGATGCTTTAGTAGATCGAATCGTTGGTGAACGAAGTATTCAATTAGGGTTATAATTATAAACACACGACTGATTATTGATTTTTTTTATTTATTCGTGAACGACTTTTCTCGAATTCTAAAAGCATACTACGGAAAATCAAATCGTTTGCGAATGAGATGAACCGTTCGTAAATAAACTGTTCTTCAAACTTGAAAAAAAACTTTAGGCTTCAACATATCGAATCGTTCAAGAACTAATATTCACAATTTAATACGAATACATGACTGATCGTTGATTATTTTTAAATGAATCGTCCGCGAACGAATTTCGGAACTTTAGAACCTCATTTCAAAAATTTAACATACTGAATCGTTATCAACATAAATCATTGGGTATTGAATCATTTGCGAACGAAATTTTGAGGATAGATACAGTGCATCTAAGCAACATGTGTGTTCAAGTAGCGCAAAATTTTTTGAACAATACTATAATGTAAATTATGACAAGTAAGTTGCAGGTCAGAAATTGTTCAAAAAAATTTTTCAGCAAATTTAACATCTCGTAAATTCACTTCACCCCATCAGAATCTGTTTACCTTGAACGAATATATATAAGTAAATTCACTTGGAAATAAAGTTCACGAAAAAATGCAATAAATCTTTACCTAACTTCCTTTGCTGGATCTAAATTAAAAGTTTCCTCTTTCATGAGTACATAATCATCTGGCGATGGTTCGGCTAGCTCAGGCAGAGAAGCGGTTCTGTTGATCGGTGACTTATGAGAATTAGCGTTAGCCATTGCAACATCTCCTTCTGGAATAGAAATTTATTCGATATGAAAAAAATCTTCAAGATCAAAAACAAGAAAAAAATATACTCACCTTTATCTTCATCCAATTCTTCATCTTCTTCATCTTCGCTCATACCAACGTTTTCACTAGGCGGTGACATTTCAACGTCGGATAAATTATTTTCGGAAAGCTCCTTTTTGGTTTTATCTGGCTTGACTTTTTCATCATTTAATGTAGTCTGTTTACAGATAATTGAAATAAAAAATCGAATAAAAATCGTCGTAAACTTGTGACGTTATATACTTTCTTCAACATTTACCTCATTCAAACCAGGTTCTTTTTTAATATCTAATTCACACTTGACTTTGTCTAAGCTATCCGGACATGATTCATCTTTACTCTCATTTGCAGAATTCTTTGAAATTTAAATTATATTAAATTAAAGTAAAACAATGTTGCAAGAATTTAACGCTGAAAATTCGAATTCCCACCTTCACTGCAATTTGTTGAGACGTTGCTGACTTGGAATTACTGAGGCACCTTTGTAAGACTAATTCGGTTTGTAAGCAGGATTCACGGTAACTGTAAAATTCATCTAATTTCGAAACGCAGCTTTTGCATATAGATTGTGGTAATTCATCGTTCGGCTCAGGCTAAAATAAGCACATATACATTATAAGTAGAAACAAGACACATCAGCACTTAAAACATAAGAGGTAAGAAAAAGTGATAACACTTTTTTTTAGCAACATGATAGATTGAAATATAAGAAATATTTATAAACATCTCGAGATGAAACATTTCTCAAACCTTCGAGGTAAGATTAATGACATGTCAATCTGATACCTCTTATCGTTAGGTACTACAGATGACAAATTGTACTTTTATCAAACATTAGAAAAATGGTCTAACGAGTTTGATAGATGGTCAAAAACAACGTTACTTACTTTCATTTGTAAACACACGGCAATTTTTTTCAAAATTTGTGTGTTATCTTGGAAAATTTCTTGGGCTCCATTCGCTAATGAAGTCATACATAGTCGACAAAGAAAGTTGAACTTCCCAACCGATATATCAGTCATAATTGAACGGCATTAATTAAAAATGTTTAGAATACAGCGAAAAGCTTAAAATTAAATTATGTAATGAAACTACATTACGAAAAATGGGCGTTCGAAAGAAGGTGCAACGTAAACAAATAAACTCAAGCAAGCGCCATGTTTAAAATTGGGTAAGTATGAGCACCTCGTGGGGGGAACGTTCCAGTTGAACAAGTTTTTGCGGGAATTTCTACCTGGGTATCGAATGCGAACCTAACGAAAAGTAACGAAATGGTCAAATAGCTCATTTCTTTTTTACTCTTTTCGGGTCAGCAGTGTTTCGTAGCAACATTCGGCAGGGTAATGAACTTCAAACACTTGTCTGGCAAAATTCGATCGATTGTTTCATTAATTAATTTCGATGTTTCAGTTACTTAATCCTTCATTCGAAAACAATAAAGGATTGACTCGTAATTAACACAATCATGATTATTATTTGTCAATTCGAATTGCTCTTGTTTTACTATTTTTCAGCATTTTGTCCAAAAAAGCACATATTCAGATCGACTTCGATTATCTCGAATCCAGTGATCGAAAGCGGTCGCCGCAAATCATAATAATCTTTTAAAAAAACACCTTGAATTTACCATTTCATAGATACATCTTAAAATGTGTTTTTCCAGACTCTACACCACGTGACTAAACAATAAACAAATTCTCTTTTCCCTTCCCGCCTTTCATCGTCAACCCTTTCGCATCATTCTGCGCATACCTGTTTACTCTACTCTTTACCGTTACCGATGTTTTTATTCGTTGCTTTATCGAAAACTGAAAACAAGCGATTTAAACAAGTGTTAGGTTTGATAATATGCATTATAATTAAAAAAATTCCTTTTTTCTTTCATATATATGCGTTTCATCGGCGAAATTATCGTTATTAAGATACTCGGGAGTGTCGCCAACCGCCATATCATACCATAACAATGTTGAGTTTAGGGAATAATGACACAAACAATTGTGTTATCTACTTGGAAAATTATTTAGATTGCGTTGAAAATTTACCAGATGATTTACAGAGGCATTTGTCACGAATGCGAGAATTGGATGTATCCTTTCAAGGTTGGTATAATACAAGAACTCATTTCCGAAAGAAAGCAGTTATTATTTTGATATGAAAATAGATATCCCAATCTTGGGATGCAACGGTTCTCTCCGTTTTGAAAATATTTATTCCGCATTAATAGCCACTATTTTGGATTGAGAAATTAATTTTTGATTCTAAGATTGGTTTTTATCATTCGCAGGGTTCATGAGAGATATCGAGTCATTAGCTACTCAATACCACGAATGTATTAGTGATGGCAAGATGGAGGATAAATGTCGTTTGTTAAGAAAAGCGCAATCTATTTTGATTTCTGCCCAAGAATTAGGTGACGAAAAATTACAAATTGTGCAGCAGTTGCAAGATCTAATTGAGAATAGGACTAGGTCTTTGGATAATGATTATAAAAATATTGGTGAGTTTTATTAAAATTACAATTCTACCTAAATTTATGATATTTGCTTCTATTTGATTTTTTTTTTAAATTGAAGATAACGGTTCGAGAGAACGCGATAGCGTAATTCCAACCAGCTCAACGTCAATCGGTTCTTCGGTAACAGCGAATAGCGTATTACCCGAGATATCGTTCAAAGAACAAATCCACGTTTCTTCTACCGCCTCAAATAACGGCAACAGCGAGCAACGGCAGAGCAAACGAGTAAGACGAGGTAGAGGAGATAACGATCCTAGTACCAGTACCGTAGAACGAGAAAGCTCAACGAGTCAGCAACAGAATCAGCATCATCATCACCATCATCATCACTACGAACACGGAGGTAGTATTCCGATGCCGCGAGCTACCGCTACCTTGTTGGTAAACAATCAGAAAAAACATAGCGCTAATAATTCCGTGGCTAATAAGAAAAAGAAACGAAAAACCAAACAAAGCATAGGTCGACTTTCCACCCAAAAAGAAGACGATTCGCGAAACAGTAGAAATGTTGGAAATTGTGATGACGACGATGAAGAAGTATCCATCGATCCGGATGAACCGACGTATTGTCTTTGCGACCAAATATCGTACGGTGAAATGATATGCTGCGATAACGACCTCTGCCCAATCGAGTGGTTCCATTTTTCGTGTGTTTCATTAGCTAATAAACCTAAGGGTAGATGGTTTTGTCCCAAGTGTCGAGGCGATAGACCCAACGTAATGAAACCTAAAGCGCAATTTCTCAAAGAATTAGAACGTTATAATCGCGAAAAAGAAGAGAAAGCGCGTTCGTATTAACGCCATCGTGTGATAACGTTTTTGACAAACTTTGATGGATACATTTCTGACATTCAAACGCTGACGTGACGCGCTCAGTCTTCAAGTATTAAATTCGAATAAAGTGATCACTAGCTCATTGATGTAATAATAATGTATTCGCTTTAATACGTTTAAAATTTACATAAGAGCTTAATACTTTAAACAAACAAATTTACATTTTCACAATTTTCTAGATCTCAGGAAACGTAAAATTGACTAAATTTATTCCACTTTCCAACACGCAATTTTCCACTATCATTATGGAAAACAAAATAACCAAATCGAAAAATATTCATCCTTTGAGTCGGATATACGTCGTACGAGTAGACTAGAGCTGCGACGAAAAACGCGCGCATTTTCCAATATTATATTCAGCCCAATATACGTGATGCTGGTTGCGTTTGAACGTTCGTTACGTATATTCTACTGTCGCGGAGTCACATAAGCGTTGAATTCTCCAGGTGACGGGGTCACCCCATCAACACCATTTGTCTTCGGAGGTGGTTCGTTCGGAGGAACGCTAAAGTCGAATTTTTGCAGCAACGATGCAGTGAATAGGAATATATTAGAGCGAGCTAATGTCTGTCCCATGCATCTGTGTTTTCCTATAACATAATCGTGAATGAATAATTTATTTCTTTGTTGATAAGATTTGTTAATTTTTTTAAGCCTAAGAAAAAACTGTTTTCTATTGCAGTATGTTTTTATAAAACTTGAAACTTTTTTAAAACATATTTTTTTCGAAATTGTAAAAAGTGAGAATAAAATGATTAGATCAATTGTATTTCAGTTATATTACCGAATCCGAATGGCAAGTAGTTTTCAGGTACGTTGACTTTACCATCAGCATCGATGAATCTTTCAGGTCTAAATACTTCCGGATCGTCCCAGAATTTTTTATCCATGAGAACACCGGTAAAATTGGCAATTACCATTGTGTCCTAGAGAAATGTTAATAACAAAAATATATTAGACTACGAATTAAGAGCATAGGCATAGAAAATTAAAGTCAAGGAGTAGAGAACATCATAGATAGATAATTTCAAAATATAAAATAATTATCGATAGTGAATAAATTAATTGAAGGTATATACTAAGTAGGAACGATTTTTTTTCGAAATTTAGCGTATGATAGTGGCGAAATGACCGCAAAAGTATACACAAAAAAATTCAGCTCCTTGGTTAATACAAATTTATACCCTACATAACTGGGTAAAATTTAAAAAATCTTATGATACTTCAAAATCTTAGTTTTAGAAAATTAGAAAATTATTTGGACTCAGAAAAATAATTATTCACATATTTTTTCAATATTTAGGGGCTCTGAAACTATACAAGCATCCAAAATTATTATTACCGTGGTGAAAAAAAAATGTTTCGGAACTTTTACACTACGATCCCTTCAGGAAGTAAGGTAGGCAAAAAATTATACATGAGAGTAACATGAGTTGCCTTACACAGGGTATAAAAAACCTCATATTGAAATGAAACACAGTGTATACTTAATATGAGGAGAAATGCGTAAGGGAGGGTGCGGTGGGTGGCCCAGATAAGAGATAGAAAGGATTATAAGAGGATTTTGATTCAAATTAAAAGGGTGTAAATAATTTTTTTTTTCACAAATGACAAAACCAAAAAAGAGGTAATTTAGATTTGAGTAATTTGTTGGTTTAATTCATTTTCTGTAAATTTTTTTATTGAGTATCTCCTCCCTAACTGCCATATTAAAAAGTGCGAGGGGCAATCTAACAAGTGAGTACGTAGGTACATAAGTAAATAAATGTAAAATAAATAAATAAGAAATAATATAAAAATAAATAAGTAACATATAAAATACATTGGAGAAATTCATTTACATTTATCCTATGAATACTAAATTATGTAGTTGGTACCTTAGGAATATAATATCCTTGTAAAGTTGTATCACGTAAAGCCCTATGAGGAATACTGAACGTACGACCCATAAATACTCGTACCGACTCCAAAACAATCGATTCAATGTATGGCATGCTAAAAATGTTTCAACAATTACCCCAATTTAATTACACTCCAAAATAAATCAAGCTATACTTAATACATACTTCGGACGATCATTTAAAGTTGGCATTCTGTCTCTGCCTACTACTCTATCAATTTCTTCTTGAGCTTTTTTTTGAACTTCAGGATACAACAACATGTAAAGGAAACCGAAACCGAGGGATTTACTTGTAGTTTCAGAACCGGCCATAAACATGTCCATACAAATTGCCAATAGTTGAGATTCTAAAAAATAAAAAATGATGTTCATGAATGAAATCAAAATTTATAATAGATAAAAATCATCTTCGTATTGAGTTGAAAACCAAACCAGAAAAACTTGGCGTTTTATCTTGAGAGTGTAACATTTGTAAATACACATCCATTAAATCACGAGGTGAATTATATTCAAAAGTATCTTTGTGATTGTCCAGCTCCGCCTACAAAAAAAATATTCCACATTTTTTGTCTCCTTGATCAGACATTTATATTATTTTTTAGACCTAAAATGCTCACTTTAAGAAAAGCCCAAACACGTTGATGAATGGAAACAAACTGTTTATATCCGGATTTTTCAGGCGCCACGTAACGCAGAAAAGGAAATTGACTGAAAAGTGCACCGACCATATCGATATTAGCGAAAAGCTCGGTCAACAAAGATTGTAAGCTTTTCAATTCACCGTCATCAGGGCTGTAACGAATACTGGCCAGCATAGACCAAAGAGTATTCAATACGTAAACGCTGAAAGCATCTCTCATCGGTACAATAGCACCGCCATTTTTGTCACTTTCATATTTAAGTTTTTCCTCGAACATATTAACTAAAGAGGTAGCTTCGATTTGTACAAGATCAGACATGGTTTTTTTGCCGAATCCGAATTCCCTCAAGTGGCGCATAACAAAACGACGTTGCTCTTGCCAAAATTCTTCATCCGTGAGTAAAAGACCTGAAAGATTTGCGTGTTGGTATCAAAAGCGGTGAATAATGGTAAATATGAACGCGTTACAAAACCAAATTATGTATTTGTATTTTGTGTACGTGCATATCGTCACTTAATATCAATTATCATCGAGATTAAAAAGTGAAACCTCTTCGTGTTCCCCACGTTCTCGTTTCGTAAAACGGTCCTTGCGGTCGTCCATCTAGTTCTTCTTTGGTGAGCATTTCTTTAATCGCTTCATATCCGCAACATACTACCTGTCTGTCTTTACCCACACGTAGGCCTACCACTGGCCCATAAACGCGAGCTAATTCGGCGGTCGCTTTGTATAAGTAACCGGTTTGATCACGCAGTTTTTTCACCACTAACATGCTGCCTAGTATTGGAAGCCATTCTGGGCCTACGTAAAAGTGCCGAGATTGGAATGAAAAATAATAAATTAAATTTTTAAAATAAGTAATCAAATAAAATGATGTCGAAGAAAAATAAAGAAACAGAATAATTCATGATATCATCGAAGTTCAAGTATCGTAAAATGAAGTGAAGATGAACAAAATGCGCAATTCTCAATTACTTTAAATCTTATAATTAACATAATTTCTGTTGCATTATAAGGAAGGGTCTTATTTTCGCACCTGTAACCGCATCATTATTTAATTTTTATCAGCAGTTGTCAATTTTTAGAAAGATTTGAAGCGAAATAATGTATTTTTTTTTTGCAAATACACATAAAACAAGCATACTACGCAAGAAATAAAAATTCAAGAATATTAAAAAATAAATTCAGAATTATTGCAACAGTTTATCAGGATTTGATTTGGATGAAAAATTGAAAAAATTTTTTCGACCACGTTCAACTAAAACCTAAAATATCATTTTCACAAAAATGGCGCCAAAATATGTATAAAGAAAGTGGATACCGTAATAAATTATAAATGTTTCGAAAATAAGTAGGTATAGGTTAGTAGGTAAAATTTAAATTTTATTTTGAATTTCGACATTATTTTTCATTTTCTTAGTAAATTCAACTTATCGAATATATAAAATTTTCAAAATTCAGTATTAAGTCAAGATATTTATTCATGATAATGAATAACGATTAATATGTAAGAATACGAAAGAAATATTGTGCTCATCAATGAAAATGTTATCAAGAAAAACTGTTAATATTTTTCTAAAAAATTATAGGAATGAAATGAGTTGAAATTTTGATATTTAATCATAGGTATACGCCTGTATACGTAAATATTCCTGCATAGGTAAATATTGGGCTATAACATTTTTTATTTTTTATTATACTGAATAATCAATATAATAATTTTTTTATTTTTTATAATATACTGAAAAAATGAAATTCAAAATGTTGACCTTACCTACCAACCCATACTTACTTCTTTTCTAAAGCACTACTCAACCTCTTTACTGTGTTGAAAAAATATTTTTTCAAATAAAATGATTTTCTATTAATAAATTACATAATATTCCAATTCTTATAAAAAAAATCTTTTAAATTTCCTAACCAAAACCAATCTTCGATCCCTACTATAAACCACAAATTGAACGCCTCTAGCCGCAGTTGCTGTACATGGCGTTGTACATATAAAAAAAAAAAAAAAATTAATAAATTTATTTTTTTTATTTTTTCTTTATTTTTCTTTTTTTAAATTTCAGAAAAATAAGCTAATAAGAGCTACTGAATTCATAATTCAACTATAAATTTAATCTTCTTTCTTAAATTTATTTAATTAAAATTAATTAATTTTTCCATAGAATAAAATCAATTTTTAATAAACATTAAAAATATAAGTTGTGCTTTAAGTTTTAATACATCAAAGCAATTACCTTGTTTGTTTCGGTTTTTAATGAATAATTTCAAATTATTTATTTTTTTACTTCATTCAGTTTTTTACAACCATATTTAAAAACCAGCTTTATTGTAATTATAGTCATTTTAATGCATTCAATTTTAGAGTGAAAAATGTGTCCACAATCCCTTCACCCTAATGATGAATATTAACACTCATTGAACTTTTACAAAAGGCTCAAAACAGAGGTTAAAAGAGCAATTCATGGAATTCACCTCTAGATAGCAAGTATCTCAGAGATTTTCTCTCCAATTTCCTACCTATTTTAAACAACTTCAAAATTCATTCTTCTTCACCTCATCTTACGATAGTCGAAAAAATGAATAAGGAAACATAAAATGCGATACTTTTTTCTTTAAATAGCAAGTACATCAAACGTAATTTTCTTTTAAATCCAATCACTTGAAAAAAGTCATTGCAAGAAGTTCAAGGTCATAACAGAAATATACATACTACATCGATGTAATAAATTAATAGATGAAAAGATCGGAATGACGTAACCTTACCTGGAGGATAATTCTTCGGCTTTCTTGTATCTAAATAAGCTAACAATCCTAATATAAAAATGAAGAATAACGCGGCGAACCACATCTTCAACGGACTTCCTCGTAAAAAAAAATGAATGAAATTCTGAAACAATTTTTTTCAAGTATAAGTATGCAAAAAATGTCTTCAATGGTCACATTGTTTTAAAATTAAGCATAAGGTATAAGCTTCTAATGAAAAAAAATAAATAATGCGAAATTATTATAATTCCAAAAATTTGACTAAATCATGTTTATAAAATTGAATGATTCTATGAATTGCCATGACCAGAGAAAGTGAAAGCAGACGGGAGTACCAGTTTTTTAATCCGGATTCCTCTTCCGTTTTAGTTCCCTTTTCTCCCAGTATCTCAGGTTAACGTAATCGCGAAGAAGTTTATACGTCAAAATCTTTATTATTACTTGCATATCCTCTTTTCTCAAGATTACGCAACCTTTACTATTTCTCTTACGTTTTATTAGTTTACGTTACACAATATTTTGGTGCATTTGAACAAACCGGTTCCCCAACCATACTCGAGAAGTATGCAAGCCATGATTAAAATAGATACGAATTATTTTCCTGATTGAATTAAATATTTATTTTGGGCTTTAATATATTCGTTCTGAAAATACTATCAAGAAAATTAAAAAAAAAAAAAATTGCATATTGCATTTGTCCATATGGTCACGTAGCCGATTTTTTCATTGCTTCTGCATTGCATAATGATGAGAAAGAAATGTTACGTTATTAACTGGGGAAACGCATCTTTGTATTAAATCGCATTGATTAACACTCTGGACACGAACTCAATTAATCTCATTAGTGTGCAGAGTAAGGTATCGTTGCATACAAAAAAATAATACGGCACGAGAGCACGAGACCACAGTCACGTGCCAGAATTTTCGATAACCAAGTAATTACATATCATCAATTGACATGAGATGATTTTTATGAAATTTCAGAGTTCTTCCAGATTCAATAGTACATATTTGAAATGAAAATGACAAAAGGGTGAAGACGTGTGTACCAAGTGCAATGATTCATTAATAAAAAATAAGCAAATTGTAAGACATATGTGAATCTTTTCGCATAATTTTTTGCAATAGGCTTACAGGTATTTTGTTAAATTACAACGCCAATTCAATTATTTTCCAAAATTGGGGAATGAGGTTCATCAAATAACAATTTTCTCCAAGCCTTTAGTTCACCAAGACTTACTTATTGAATAAATGTCAAATACGAATTTAAAAAAAACTTCAGTTGATAAAAAAATTACAAATTGCACAAAACATTAGCATTTTTACAAGAAATAATTGAGGAAATGGATTTGACTTATTTTGCCTTTAGTGAATTTAGGTGTCGAACTATAATAAGGGCATTTTACCGTTAAGATCATGTGTATCGTTGTTGTTGTTGTTGTTTTTTTTTAATTCAATATTTTAAATCATGGCTTAATTTATTATTATTTTTCCTCACAAAGAAACGAATTCGTTTTCGCTAACATAATATGTAAAGTAAATTTATAATTTTTTATAAAAAAAAATTCCTTTACCTGAATGGACGTGCTGTTAATCACGAACAAAATTCAACAATACGACATCGAAAACTCGATCACCATTGATCAACGAACACTGGAATCAAAACACATTTCTCACGAACGATGCCCCCTTTCGAAGTAACTCCATTTTTTCCGATGTCCATCCCAACCACAGCTACATAATTTGTTTTAACTTTCACCCGCGTACCTCGTTTGTCTAAAAAGATCACATGACGTTGTGATTTTCTGGCTGTGTAACTTTGTCATTCATAATGCATCTTGATCGATATAGAAATTTTTGTTTTGAAATTTTTTTCATGACATGAATTTTGAAATGAAATTACGAAAGAATAAATTTTACAGTTGTGTTATAAAACAACGAATCAGTAACAACTATTGAAATTTCGATCATCTTGCTACCATCGCAATAATAAAGTCCCGAGTGTTTAGACTGCAATACAGCATGGGTCTCCTTAATTTACTCAAACGCAGCGGCGTAGCCAGAAATTTCCAGAAGTGAGGTGGGAAGGGGGTTCCGAAATATTTTCAAAGGAACTA